>MU121384.1:0-13350 GCA_014904835.1 Paxillus ammoniavirescens
GGGAGTGAAGCGAAGCGGTTTGAGGTAGGGCGAGTTGTGGTGAAGAGCACGAGTCTTTGAGCTATCGATGGGCGAGCTTGCGAGCGCATTAACAGCTTAGCTCTCAGGCATTCACGACCGGCAGGTAGGAGAAGGGTTCAAGGAATTGAATTCTGGGACTATTGCCCAACAGCAGACGGTGAGATACACAAAATGTAGTTGAATAGGCTGTAGGTCAAAAGATAGGTAGATAGATGATAGATCACCTTTTGTGCTTTAAGTACAGGGCTTTTTAGTCCAGGCATTCCTGAGACTGTCTGACGTGTTGTGCGATTATATAATGCTAGCGAGCTCGTTGGGTATCGTAGCATAGTACATCATAATGGCCAAGAGAGAAAGAAAGGAAAGAGAAAGAGGGAAGTGGTATATCACTTACTGGCAGGGGTAGGGTACGAGTGATACAGAGGGTGTGAGGGCGAGTGAGTGGGCAAGGGCCCACGAGCGAGTTGGAGGCCAGTATAGGGCTGTCGTATAGAGATACACGTGTAGGGAACACTGGTTCCCTACATCCGGGGGGTGCTTTGATCCTGACTGTCCCCAGTCAGTCACGTGAGGGGTGAAGGGGGGTGCATGTGAATCTTCGATGAAGAGCATGTGAATACTGAGGGGGGGCATGTGAATCCTGGAAGATGAGCACGTGAATGCATATCGTAGGCATGTGAAACTGGGAACAGGCATGTGAATAGGGTCAGGGTGAAGGCAAGTGCACGGGCTTGGCCGATGGGTGCGGGTATGAAAGTGGAGTCGATGCAGGGCATAAAAGGGGAAAAATCTGGTCAAGTGGTGCCCGAATCCTCAGCTCTTTGTCATACACTGAATCACCAAAGTCTACATCATGTCTTCTCGAAACTATGTCCTGGCGTGCATCATGCACATGGGAGACCACGTCATGGCCGAACCGTCCAGCGATCCTGATCTGCTCAGGTTCAATCTTGTGGCTAAAATCTTGGTGAAGCTCGCAGAGGGGGCATCTTCGGACACGGTCACTGGGGGTGTGTCTGCTTGGGCCAATACTTGGGAGATAGCCTCGGTACACTGAACAAGTTATATTGCCCAAGGGACTGTCATACTAATGTCCACGTAGAAGGTCTTATTCACGTTCGCGTGACGTGTTGAGGGGCAGGGGAAGGTTGCCCGTATGAGGATGGAGGACATGAAGCTCATTGCTCGTGGAGAGGTCCTGTATACCGGGATGGTAGTCGAGTGGGAAACACGTGAGATGACAGGGGCACCGCAGTGGAGGTCGTTGTTCGCTGATGAACTAGTGGAACTGAAAGGTAGCATGGAGCTTGTCTGGGGCGAAACCGAAGAAGGGACAGCTTTGCTCAATCCAGAGCTCGTGTTCCGCATGAGGAGGCAGTGTGCTTGGTGCGACACCCAAGAGCACATGAGTCTCGAGTGCAACTAGTCTAGTCTGGCTCTTGTAGTCTCTCTGAATGTCCAGGCCCAATGGCGTTGAAGTCCAATGAGGCGGGAGTGAGGAGCAAGGCAAGTCATGGGACCTCGCATGGAACGAGTGGGTCGCAAGATATGAGCTTGCCGAGCGCCTAGATATCCCGGTCGAAAACATGTGACAGGTGCTCCAGGAACCCGGTGCCAAAGTTGCATGAAATAAGAAGCACATGCCTGGAGCCCAAAGTGTCGTCCATCTCCTTCACAAACATACCTCCCAACATGCCTAACCAGTCTCGTCTCGTCCAAATCTACGCAGCCAGCGAACCCAAGAAGAGCTCGTTTGCTCTTGTGGACCACACCAGTGCCTTCAATCGTGCAGTATGTGAGCTGATTCGTCTCAGTGCCATTGCTCCTCCCCTACTTGGGGGACACGCGTTGTTACCAATGGCATCCGTCAAATCGACCGATGAATGGCGTTGTGAATGGGAAATATGGATGGTAAGTGAGGTGTAACATAGGCTGAGCCGAGCTGACAATTAACACAACCAAGGGGCCTTGCTGAGAGCGTTGGGCGATGCAAAGGAAGAGGGTGATCAGTTGGAGATCCCATATGATGTAGTCCAGGTGATTGCCACAGCAGAGGCGGCCTACACGAATCTGGAGAGTCAGGCTGAGGCCGACAGGGCAAGAGCCATGCGAGGCGAAATGTCAGGGGCACGAGCACAGGAGGGCGAGGGAAGCAGCAAGGGAAACGGCAAGAGGAAGCGAGGTAGTGACAGGCATGCGTAGTTCGAACAACACTTTTGAAGGTGTATAGGATAATGGAAATTACGATGATGCAGCCAGCACATGGGAGCACAGCTGGAGAGAGAGTGAGTATGGGAGGGGATGAGAAGAACCCGAAGTGGAACGAGGGCTCTAGGGCGAGGGTGTCAGTGGGCATCGAGAATTCGTGGACTTAGTGAAAATTTGTCGAGATAAGGTCATGTGAGGACAATGAAGACCGGTAAACGGGCCGTGGGCGAGAAAGGTCCCGTGGAAGCAGAAGTGCTATTGTTAGCATGGAAGCATTCAGGGCCTCATGTTGTCAGGGCCCTTAACCGCGCCTAAAGTCCATTGTGTTCATTATAAGGGCTTGTTTCGCGTATGTGTTCGTTCTTTTTCCCATCATTCTCTTCTCTCCCACAACCAACAATCCACAGCAACTCCCCCGTCCATCCCAATCCACCTCACCATGTCCCTTGAGCTGTTCACCATGATTACCAAGAAGCCCAAGGTTACACAAGCTCGGGTCAAGTTCCGAGCTGCAACAGAGGCCCTCAAGGCCACGGCCTTGGCAACACCTGACGAGGACATGCCTGAAGAGCAGGAGACATGGTGTCTCAGTGGAGGCAGAGGCTGGTAAGTCCATTTGTTAGTTTATGTTCTTTATGCTGAATGGTCCCTCGGCCATGTTGACGAAGGCCCTGGGTGCCAAGCCACTCAAGGGTCTGGGGCTTGGGGCCAAGCCTGCCGACGGACTGGCTTTCACGGCCACACATGATACGTGCACTCGGTGGGAGATGGCCATCCAAGCACGAGAACAGGCCTAGAAGGAGAGGGAGGAGGCAGCAAGTCGAGCTTGAGAGGAGGAGGAGAGACAGCAAGAGGCAAGGGAACGAGAGGCAAGGGAGAGGGAGGCTGGAGGATCTCGGGTCCTGGGCGAAGGGGAAGAGCTCGCTGAGGGCGAGGAGGAGGTCGGTGGGGAGCCGATGGACATGTCACCTGCAGTGACACCTACGAGGAAGGGCAAGGAGAAGGCCCGGGTGTCGGTCATAATCCCAGCGAGGAAGGTAAGTCGAGCATGTCAGCTGAGCACAAAGATGTACTCATAGTCGAGCAGCGAGCCCACGAGGAGGCCTTTAGCAGAGGGGACCGCGACCAGGACGGGGATGACAAAGACAAAGACAACGACGTCGAGTTCCCCAGCGAAGACAACGAGGTGGAGGTAGTAGGGACGAAGGATGCGGTGGTGGGGATGACAAAAGTGTGTGGACGAATCCCGGGCAATATCATTCGAAGGGGGGACCGGAGGTGCGAACGGTGCACGAAGAGAAGACAGCCGCAATGCTGGGGGCCCGTGGGGATGGCTTGCTGTCCCTGTTGCTTCAGATGGGTGGGCTGCTCAATGTCCAGCCTCAAGAGGGCGTCGGTCACAGGTAAGTAGCCGGTCACTCAGCTCGACAAAGGCTAACTTTCGTCTCCTAGATCCTAAGGGGAAGGCTCGAGCTGTTGCCAGCTCGAGTAAGCTGAGCGAGCCTCCTTCCCTCGCTCTCGTCATTCCACCCAGGGCCATCCGCATTCCTGGCGAAGAAGTCGCTGACATTGAGCCCCTTGAGCCTGAACAGGACTCAGGCGTTCCCAACGACGCCCTCAACAGGCTCCTCAAAACGGTGTGTATCCTCTCGGCCAAGGAGGCTCAAGTCAACGCCAAACTGGCCTTGGCTAAGGCCCGTATCCGCGAGGCCAACAATGAGATGAGGGACGCGCTCGATGCCCAGCTCGAGTACAAGGACCAGTTGGTGGCGGTTGAAGGTAGGGTCTGGCAGCTGTTCAAGGCGGCTCGTGCCTGCCCTCTGATTGACGACTCGCTCAACAGGGAAAGCGAGTAGTCTGGGGCCCAGCCGTCATCGACCTCCTCTTAGTTATCTTTTCTGTACAATGTAGTTTGTCGCTGTCTCGAATCGACCTTGGTGTTCGTGTGTCGCTCGTACCCAGTCCCTGCCAGACCTAAGTAAGCAGAAAAGGTAGTTAATGTAAGAGTGAAAGTAGTAAGAAGTTAAAAGCAATCAGAGAGGGCTAGAACAAGACACACTCTAGCATCACATATTACATGGGGCTTCACAGGGTACCTCCCTGACTTGTCTTCATTGGGCTGCTTTCTATCATGAATCTCGGGCTTCAACAACGTGCACGGTGCCTCGTCGTGCGTTCAAAGGTAAGGTTTTGGTTGGGTATCGTCATAAGATAGGTAGGGCACTTCGAATACTGGGTACAGGGGTTTCATATATTTTTATTGGCTTTCGTGTTTTCGTTATTTCATAGATTACTTTTCTTTATTTCTCGTTCTTCTCGTTCTTCTCGCGCAACATTCTTCTTCAATCATAGTCTTCATCATCGGACTCCTCGCCTTCGCCTTCTTCGCCTACTTCTACTTCTTCTCCTTCCACATCCTCCAGGGTATTGTCGTTGAACCCAATGATGGTAGTTACTGGAACACTGATGTGCAAGCGGGCGTGATAGGGGAGTAGGCGAAATGCTGCATATTGAAGTTTGGATATCGACCCGTCCAACTCGGCCAGTATGTAGGAACCACCTTTGGTTTGTCGTATGACTAGCATTGGGCCTAGGTAACGAGGTTTTGTCTTCCTGTTTAATTCCTTCTCAACTCGGGTGTTTCATACTAGGACTAGGCTTCCTGGTGTGAAGTTGTAATCCTTGATTCAGTTCTTGAAGGTCTCCTCGAACTGTTTGATGGAATGGAAATGTGACTTCGTGACCTTCTCACGAATGGAATCGATGTCCTCGTGTCTCTTCTGTAACTGTCGTGCTTGGTAAGCAATGAGGGCGGTCGTGTCAAGTGAGTCTGAGTTGGGTAGGGGGATGAGGAATGTAGCTTGTGTGATATCGAAGGGGAACAGGGGCTCGACGCCATGCACCATAAAATAGGGGGAGAGGCCTGTGGCCTTGTGCAAGGTGACTCTTTCTGCCCAGAAGACGGAGGGCGCGTGCTTGTACCAGCGCAGCTCGTCCCCATCACAACTTTTGATGAGCGCTTTGCACACATCATAATGATGACACTTGACGATACCATTAGCTTGGGAGTTATAAGGGGAGATGTGGATATGATTAATATTGTATCTAGAACTGAGGGTATCCAGAGCTTTGATGAAGGCAGGGCCATTGTTGGTCACGATCTCGGCCAGTGCACCCCATCGACAGAGGATGTCCTCGAAGATGAAGCTTGCCAAGGCGTTCGCGTTCTCTGAGCGAAGCATACGCCATTCTGGATAGGCGGTCAATGCACAGCGAGCTTGAATGATGAATTTGTAGCCACCAGCAGGGGGCATAAGCATAGTGTCGATATGGGCCTTGTGGAATAACCCGCCCACGACTGGCACGGTTGGGGGAATGTGTAGCTTTGCAGTCTGATGGATTTGGCACTTGTGACATGTTTGCCCATACCATTTCACATCTTCGACCAACATAGGCCACCAGAAACGCATGAGCAAGCAGGTGTGCACTGTAAAGATGCCCTTATGACCCAAGTCATCGTGAGCTTATTTGATCAATGAGTAGTGTTCGTGCGCAGGGGGGACGAGCTGGTGGCGACCGTGGGCTTCCTTTCGAAACAGGCGACCCGCGAGTAGGAAGAAGCGTGAGGCAGAGTTGACAAAGGAGGCATAGTCAGCGTCAGACAGATTGGCAGGGCATGTGCGAGTTTCGAGGAAGAGTCATATGGTAGCTATCTTGGCTTCTCGAGTGAGGGCTTTCCCTGAACGAGGTATTAAAGTCTCCATGGGCGAGGCCTCAACAGGAGTCAAGAAGCATGAGCCCACCCCGTGGCGATCGCTAAGGCTAGGGGGACGCGAGGCTGGGGGCTCTCAATTGTTGAGAAGAGCAAGGCCGAAGCCATAAGCGTTGTCCAGCCATTCTTCGTGGTCGTCCTCGAGTGGTGGGTCGGCTGATGCAGGGGGACAGCGGGAGAGTCCGTCAGGGCCAGCGTGCTTGTCTGCAGGTATGTGACGCAGGGTGAATGTGAACAATAGGATCCCCGCAATCCAACAGTTGATAGTAGCATTGGGCTGTTGGTCAGGGTTGTTGATCATCCCTTGAATGTATTTGGCGTCGACCTTGACAGTGAAGTCTGTCAGCCCAAACGTGTGAAGGCGAGTAGCCCGAAGTGCACGATACAGGCTGTAGAGCTCGAGCTTTGCTTGAGAATAGCATTGCTCGACTTCAGTGAGGGAAATCGAGCTGAACCGATTGGGATAGCGTTTGCCATTGTCTCCTAGTTGATATAGGATGAACCCTACAGCGATATTGGAGGTGTCGACAGCCAGAATGACTTCTCGACCGCAACCATAATCGATGTGGCGTAGCGCTGGGGACTGGATGATCTCGTCCTTGAGACGCTGCATAGCTTCTTGTTGGGCCTTGCCCCATTCGAAGGGTACTCCTTTTCGGGTCAAGTCGACTAGAGGTTGCACGATAGAGGCAAAGCCTCATATGAAGATGTGCAATACCCCGCAGACTCCAAGGAATCCATGAACTTGGGTCAGAGTACGACACTCCAGCCAGTCTCTGATCTTCTGAACTTTGTCTTCGTGGGGGACACAACCTTCCAAGGTGCACTTGTGGCCTACTATTGTAGCGTCGGGGGCAGCGAGCACGAACTTCTTGGCCAAGACTGTAGCACCAACATTCTGCAGATGCTGCAGTATCCGGTTCATGGTATCAAGGTGATTATAGATGAACTGGCAGACTCCAGGGTTGCCAGGGATGGTTTCGTAGGAGCCATCCTCGCGCTGGTACCTGGTTTCTTCGGACTTGACTGGGAGGTCGTCTAGGAAGGGCTTGGTGTAACAGGGAATCTCATCCTGTAGAATGAATTCCATGTTGGCCTGGAAGATCTGGACAGTGTTGGTGTGTCCCATGGGTAGTGTGGTCAGATGCTGGGGGCCCATCGGGCTACTGAAGGTGGTAAGGTCGCGCGAGTCGACGTGCAGAGGACGTTGGTCATATCCGGCAAATAAATCCATCATTCCATAGACTGTGTAACCGGCGAAGGATTCTGTGAGGTGCTCGATGAAGGGAGGTTGGGAGGAGTCACGGATAGTGATCGCTGAAAGAAACTAAGTCCTTCCCGGGTGTTAAGTGGTCAGGACAAAGGGATGAATGAAATGAAGGGTGCAATAAGTTCGACCCTAAAGGGATTCACTGGTGAGCGGAACCCTGGAAGGGTGAGTCAGCTGGTCTGAAGAATGGCGGGCTGAGAGATAGAAGAAACCCGGGTTCATCCCGTGGTAAGTGAGTGGATAGCGGGTAAAGGAATAGAGGGCAGGTTATGCTGCAGCAGGTTCGTTGTTGTTGTTCTTACTTGTGCTTGGACCTTAAGTGCGTGGTGACAGAAGGTAAGATTCAAAAATGACTAAGTACAGACTTTTATAGTCCGGGCATACCCGTGACTGCGTCAAACAATGTCAAAACATAAAGGATAAAGACCTGAGCAGGTCGAGTAACAGTATAAGGTCGATGATGGGTGAAGAATCTACATACATGGACGAATGGGGCTCATGGCCAAGACTTACCAACGTGTTGGGATGGACAAGGACGGACCCGGATGGTTAAGGAGTGCTGAACCTGTAAACGAAAGCGGGTTCCGTGGCTAGCAGGGCACAGGTGAGAGCGGTGAGAGCGGGTTGGGTGTCGGATTGTATGGATTGTCGATAGAGAGTTGAAGGAATGGATCACGACATTGAAAGGAGTGAGTACGATGCTGGATGCGCAGACGAAGGACGCTTGCAGGCGTAGGGAACGTCAGTTCCCTACACCGCGTTCAAGGGCTGGAGATCATGCATGAGACGCAAGGACTTTCCGTCCTGCTTGACGACGCAGAACCAGCGAGAGCGGTATGAAGCTGAGGAGGGCTCGTATACGCCCGAGGCGATATGGTCCTTAATAATCTGAATGGCTTGATCGTGAATACGAGGGGGAATGGGTATGTTCCTCTGTGCCCAAGGGGTATGAGGTACTGTTGCGATTTTGACTGGAAGGAAGTAGCGTTTGTCCAGGCGACCACGTTCGTTGGGCACCCAAGCGAAGGCCATCTCGTGCTCACGAACGATCCATCTGACGAGTTTGAGTTCCTCTGGCCACAACCAGTTGGCAGGGTCAAGGTCAAGTGCGTCCGCTCGCTCTTGGGTGAATCGCTCACCAGGGACGAATGGAGGGGGGTGTGTTGGGAGAGATTTCAATCCGGCTAGGGGGTCGTCTGGTAGACGCCTAACAATACAAAACTGTTCCTCTATTGGGGCTGGAGTGGAATGAATCTTTTTAGTGACGGGCTTGTAGGCCAGTGCTTGAGTGAACTGCCCGCGGTCGTATATGGTGGCAATTGCTTTTCTGACGATGGGGGAGAGGACTGTCACAGTGGAAGAGAGAAATGCGTAGGACGAAGCTCATGCATGAGCTGAAGTGCTAGTAAAATCGGGTCTCCAGGGGGGAGAAGAAACGTGGGGAGAAGGACAGTCCGACTCTGCGCTCGAGGACTGGAGTATAAACATATTGAAAGTCTGGGAGTGAAGAATTGACGGGACGAAGGCGACAGTGGAGGTATGGGTGAGTGTCAAGAGAAAGCGTGACCGGGTAGACAATAGGGGCTCAGGCGATTTATCGGACAAGGTAGGTATAGGTGAGAACGTTCGATAGAGGATAGAGTTAGTGCTTGGGGGGAGGAAGGGGTACTGAATGGCGAGTGTCGTGTTGCTGGGTGTCAGTTTACTAGTGTCTCCTCGCTTGAGGAGCGAATCATTGATACTTAAAAATCCTCTTCAGGCTCACTCGAGCTCTTGTGCTTTTTGCAGCATCTGAGCTTCTTGCACCAAGGGCAGTTATCTGTCCAGATACGCATGGGGATCTTGTAGCGCTTGCCAGAGTTGGGGTTGGTCAGAGTCAGCAACTGCTTCCCATCTGGGAAGTCTTCTGTGGTAGCACTCATTAAACAGTGGAAAGGATGTCTGAGTAGCATCTGGAAGGGGGCCTTGGGGATCACCTGGACTTGGAGGTATAGTTCTCTGACACCGAGATCTAGGCCGAGGTTTTCAATGACACCGACTGCATGTTCATCACGTACTCTGGGTGAGCAACCAGGCCTAGGGTCTCCCATAGAGCTCTTGGCATAGCAATGACTTTGGATCCGGTGTCAAGAATGCATCAGACAATGCACCCGGTACCGACTATTGTGGCCTCGATATAATGGAGTGGGATACTGTGGTTGGCCATGATACGTCTGTCGTCACTGTAAGTGAGTTTGGGTCCATACTCTCGCGCAACACCTTCTGGGTCCCTGCCCTCTAGCTCAACGCATTGCATGGGAGGGTCCTGTGCATCAGAGGATGAAGGCATTGATGTCGATTGGGTCAGCAGGTTCCCCCAAACTCGCTTGCCTGTTACAGTCTCTTTCATGTGCTTTCTGAGGTCAGGAGAGAGAGATAACAGCTCCTTGAGAGGCACTGGAACCGTCACGGCGAGAACTTGTTCGAGAGTGCGCTTGGCTGCTTCTGGGTTGGCCAGAGGGAAGGAGTAACGAAATTGACCAGTGTTCTGAGTGACAGTAGGCGAGAATGAAGGGGCGAGAGGCTGAGCGGGAGTCGAAGCCGAGGGGACACTGATGGGCGCCGCATTAGAGGTCTCGCCTTCCTGAGAGGAGGCTGGGGGCGTAGGTGTTGCAGCACTGGCATTAGGTAAGGGTCTGGCAATGGGTCGACCTTCCCCAGGAGCTCTCTATGTTGGGGGAGCGAGGATGACCGCTCTGGAGGACGATGAGGAGGGATCTGTAGCCGTAGTCGGGGATGGAGGAGAGGGGTTCCTCGAGCTAGGGGAGCGAGATTCCCATACTGCTGGAGACTCAACCTCTTCTTCCACTGTAACTTTAGGGGCTTTACACTTCGGGATCTTGACTCTGTCGAAACGAACTTTCTTCCCTTTGGACTGATCGCCCTTGCCTTTCCCAGCTTGGAAATTCGCCCAAGCCTTAGCTAGGAACACTTGGAATTCTGGGTCCAAGGTCTCGCTTGGATCCGGCAAGTTGAAATTCGTGCTAGAGGCGTGCAGGAAGGCAGAGGGCTCGACCTCCAATTCTAGCTCTACGCTGTAGTCGTCGTTGTAGGATGCAGTGTACAGAGCGGCTGTGATGTGAGGGGGGGGGGGTCCCGCACGAATCTGGTCAAGGGAGAGTTCAAAGGCCCTGCTTGCTGAGCGAGTATATGGTCTACGACTTTTTGGAGACCATAGATTCCTTCTATGCGTGGAATAGGGCTACCATCCGCCATGTAGATCCGACCGTTCCTTCACAAGACCTTCCCTTCACTGATGTAGATGGTGACTACCGGGCAAGAGGGGATGTAATGGTTCGTGCTCTGGCAGAATGCACAGGTGTTCCCTCATCACGCTTGGAAGCTGGGGACTGGATATTCTTGCTTCATCACTGTTCCTGGAGCTGGGGTAGTGTCAGGGGACGCTGAGTTCTGAGGGGCGGATTCAGAGTGGGAGGTTGAGTTCCTGGGTTGAGAAGCCGCAGGCTGATGCTGAGGAGTCTGGGAGTATTGGTTGTACGCGTAGGGCGAGTATGCTAGGTGAAGCGATGCACCTGTAAGACAAAACCTGGCCGCTTCGAGGGTACTTGCGATGGGGTAGGGGTCACTAGGATGCACGTCTGGAACTTTGTACTGGAGGCGAGCCCATACGGGGCCAGTCAACATGTGAGGGAGTCCGTCTAGGAAGAGTAGGTCGTGCTCATTGACAGAGAGCTTGTTCGTGGACATGAGGTGGGCTGCGACCTTCTGGAACTTGCAGTGGTATTCACCTAGTTCTTCTCTATTCTTCATAGGCTTCGCGCAATATTTCTGCACGAGGTTGTGCAGATCTGAGTGGTAGTATCTGTCTGCTCCTTCGCATCCAGGGTACAGTTCTTTAACGGTGGTGACGAAGTTCGCCCAGTCGGCTGGGAGGGCCGTGGCAGACTCCAAGGTCTCCCAGAGCTCGGCCTCGTCTAGGGCTGCATAACGAATGGCTGCGCGAATTTTGCCAGCATCATTGAGTTGGGCTTGGTCAGCTAGGATTCCTACGTCTTCAAGGAATCGAGGGAGCTCGGCTGTGATCTTGCCATCAAACTTAGGTGAGTCTTTGCTGCCGCATAGGGGCATAGGGACAGGGGCTGCCATGATTGGTAATGCACGAGGTTGAGGGACTTGTGGGCGAGAGTTGTGTTGGACAGGGAGGGCTAATGATAATGAAGGCTGGGGGAAAGTGTTGATACTTGCTGAAGGGTTCAGCACTGTGGTCGCTGTGGATGCTGATACTTGGGCGTTGGCGGTCTCTAGAGCTGTCGATCATTCAAGGTCGGGCCAGGGACCAGGTGAGGAGCTACCTGATAACGAGGCTGTCAGGGGCGAGAGGGGTGAACCTGGTGACAGCAGTGGGCCATCCAAAGGATTACGAGGTGGAGTCGAGTGACAAAAAGCACCAGGTACGAAGGGAGAGAAGTCAAAATATCCAGGGAGAGTCCGACTGGGTGTTCCTAGATGCTTGCTAATATTGTCGTCGGCTGATGGGAAACCTAAGCGGAAAGGTACAGGCGAGATTCGGGAGGTAGGCGAGTCACGGATGTCAAGTGCGTGACAGCTGTCAGGAGAGAGTCGGGTAGAGGGAGAAGTCGGATGATAATGTGGGAGGTCGCAGGAGACCTGAAGATCACGAAAGGATGCAGTAAGAAGCTCAATGTCGAGGGGCTCGAGAGTTGGTAGAAGGTTCCTTCTAAGACGCTCACCAGAACCCCTCGCGGTGGGCTCCAGAATGAGGTCGGCTAAACTAGTCTAAGAGGGTACCAAGACCAGGCCAGTAGAAGGGGGTAGGGTGCGAATAGTTCAACCCTTGAGGGAAGCTGTGAGCACAGAGGCAGAAAGACAGATCTCCTCCTTCTCGCGAGCAGAACAAGAAAGGTTCTCAGTGATCAACCAAGAGGAAGCGAAGAATGAGGGAAAGGAAGGATAAGTAATGCGAGAAGGGACCTTCAGGTCGAAACCTGGGAGTGAAGCGAAGCGGTTTGAGGTAGGGCGAGTTGTGGTGAAGAGCACGAGTCTTTGAGCTATCGATGGGCGAGCTTGCGAGCGCATTAACAGCTTAGCTCTCAGGCATTCACGACCGGCGGGTAGGAGAAGGGTTCAAGGAATCCAATTCTGGGACTATTGCCCAACAGCGGACAGTGAGATACACGAAACGTAGTCGAATAGGATGTAGGTCAAAAGATAGGTAGATAGATGATAGATCACCTTTTGTGCTTTAAGTACAGGGCTTTTTAGTCCAGGAATTCCTGAGACTGTCTGACGTGTTGTGCGATTATATAATGCTAGCGAGCTCGTTGGGTATCGTAGCGTAGTACATCATAATGGTCAAGAGAGAAAGAAAGGAAAGAGAAAGAGGGAAGTGGTATATCACTTACTGGCAGGGGTAGGGTACGAGTGATACGGAGGGTGCGAGGGCGAGTGAGTGGGCAAGGGCCCACAAGTGAGTTGGAGGCCAGTATAGGGCTGTCGTATAGAGATACACGTGTAGGGAACACTGGTTCCCTACACCGCAATGGGATTTTTATTGGGTTTTGTGGCCCAAATGCGATGGAGATCCAGAAAGAAAGGGAACTGGGAGACAATATCATCTACACAAATAATAAATTAGCTCAACAAGAGCAGACACCAAAGGTACTTACCCCAGATGTTTCTTGCCTCCTCAGGAGTACTCTCATTTGGGCCGGCAGCCTCAATAAAGCACCTGCAAGTCTTGTCAGCACCATCCTCCGAATCAGGACCAATACCCTCTCTGGTGACAGTAAGCCTCTTGGCATGCTGCTTATAGACTTTGGCAAGCCTACAAGTGAATTAGCTTTGTCAGATCACCAAAATTTCAACTTACCCTTCGTATTTGCCTTTGATCCTATCCCCAGTAGCTGTGGGATCAATACCATGGAGCTCGGGCAGTAAGACGGAGCCAATTCGTCGAAAGACACTGGCTTTGGTCTCCCCTGAGGTGTTCTGGACAAATTCCAGTCACGGTAAGTAGTTTCTCATCAGTTAGAGTGCTTGAGAAGGCCACTTACCTCAT
>MU121385.1:0-13317 GCA_014904835.1 Paxillus ammoniavirescens
CGACTACATTTCACGTCGGGCTACCACCCCGAAGGCGACGGACAAACAGAACGAGCGAACCAAACCCTCGAACAATACCTCCGAGTGTACTGCAATTACCAGCAGGACAACTGGTCCGAACTCCTTCCCTTGGCAGAATTCGCGTACAACAACGCCCCTAGTGCTACTACTGGCGTATCCCCGTTCTTCGCCAATAAGGGTTATCACCCAAACATCTCCGTCTATCCCAAGAGAGACATGACATCAGCCCGTGCTCAGGAATACACTGTGGACTTACAGGAATTACATGAGTTCCTTCGTACAGAAATGGCTCACGCTCAAAAACGCTACCAAGGACCCGCTGACGCTAGACGACTTCCCGCTCCCAATTTCAAGATAGGAGACCAAGTCTTCGTCAAAGCTAAGTACTTCCAATCCACCCGACCCTCCAAGAAGTTATCCAACAAGAACTTAGGTCCTTACCCGATCATCGCTCAAGTCGGATCCCTCTCGTTCACCCTCAGACTCCCAGACTCCATGCGTGTGGTCCACCCCGTTTTTCATGTTTCTCAGTTGGAACCCGCTGTCCCTAACACTATCCCGAATCGGACACAACCCCCACCTCCCCCAATCGAAGTCGACGGTGAACCTGAATATGAGATCGAGGAAATCCTAGATTCCAAGATCGACCGTCGACGTCGGAACTGCCAACTCCTATACCTTGTCAAATGGGCAGGCTATGAGGGAACCGACAAAGAAACATCCTGGCTACTTGCCACAGAGCTAAGTCACGCATCCGAACTAGTCTCGGGTTTCCACTCCTCATACCCGACGAAATCCGGACCCCTATCCACATTCTAAATCCAAAATGTTGAAGTACATTGACATCGGAATACTAATACATCGTATTTACGAAGGAGAACGAGGAGAAGGCCAAAAGAAAAACATTATATGAACTCAACGTCCCCTTCTCCATCCGCATCCTCACCCTCGTCCTTCTCCTCGTCCCCCGCTGTGTCCATGTCGTCTTCTTCAACCTCCTTCGCCTTCCCCTTTCCTTTCGGGTCGTTTTCCTTCGAACCCGACACTTCCCCTTCTCCCAACCACGACTCCCCAAACCCGACGTCCAAACCTGACGTCCCCTGCCTCTCCCTCCTATCCTCGAGGTAGGCCCTTGTGACGCTCTGCATCACATTCCTGATGGCGGTGAGCTCGAAAGCCATCACCTCCTGATACTCCGCGTTGGCCCGACGCTCTTCTTTGTATTGTGCGGACAGGCCCGCGATCGCCTCAACCAACGCCCCAAGGGCATCCTCCTGCTCCTCTGCATCCTCATCCACTTCCCCGTCGCTCTTCTTCTCCCGGTAGTCGGGACTTTTCTGTCGTCGACATTTTCGATCCTTCCCGCCCCTAGGGGACATAAGATTGATCGTCGTCCTCTTCGTCGCCTTCAAGGGGGCCCCAGGTTCTCGGCAGACGATGTGTGAGACCTTGCATTGTTGGCAGGTCTTCGACTTCTTCGACCCGGGGGCCTCACACTCGATATCCAGCCTCGTGCAATTCCCGCATGGGGAATTGGGGCCGGGCCTCCAGCCCGCGGACTTCGTGCTATCTGCACGGGACGACCTGCCCTCTGGCTCCATCGGGCGGATTATGGTGGTCCCTGGCATCTTCTTCCGCCTCTCCTCCGTCCTCCTCTCTTCCGTCCTCCTCTCCTTGGCCTTCCTCTTCTCCTCCTCCTCCTCAGCCTGTTTTCGCGCCTCCTCTGCCTGTTTACGTGCTTCCTCCTCTGCCTTTTTCTGCGCCTCCTCCTCGACCCGCTTCCTCTCCTTCTCTGCATCTCTTCAGGCTTTCTTCTCCTCGGCTACCCGAATTTTGTTCGCGGCCTCTTGCCAGTGTTCCTCCTCTTCACGCTGGAGTTTGGCGGGGTCGATTTCTTCAGATGAGGACAACATGTTAAAAAGAGATGAAGGTGAAGGTTATCTGATGGTCCTTTTTCCCAAATAGTCGAATAACATTGGACTCCCGATATTTCAAACTCCGACACGAATTATTCTCGCATCAAATTCCAGAACTCTAAAGGCCCTCAGGGTTCGGGCCTAAGAGGGGGATACTGTCACGTCCCATGACTTTCCTAATCCATTCAACCTATTTCTGACCCATCCCGACTTATCCCGATATACCTGACAACTTCGGGTTGTACTTAGGCTTTCCCTTCTTCTGCTTCTTGTGTCCCGCTCCCCGATCCCGATCCCTCGGATTTGATTAGTCATTATGTTCACCTTATATCCGCTTTCTGTCTTACTTCGCCATTTCGTCATCATTTGTCTATCATTGTCAACTAAAGTGCTTCTTCGTCATTTGCATGTCTTACATAGTAATCCTGACATCTTCCTTTTGCTGTGCGTCGGGATTCCCGAAAACCCGACGCTAGTCCGTTTATATCTATCCCAGACTTTCAGTATATAAACCCCATGTAACTCTCATATAGTTCTTCAGTTCGAATATCAATAAGATCCCAATCCCGTTACCCCTTACTTCTCTGAATCTTCCTCTTAAGTTCTTGAGTTGATCTCAGGACTTATAAATCTGACCCCCCTCCGCAAGTCAAGGGACAGGACTCGTACAGGGGCGCAACATATAAGTTGAAGCCAAAGTCCCTACCCCCTCAGACACATTCCGGACCTCCCATTCCCGATACCCGATTACCCAATCCTTCGGGTTTGCTCTGGACCCTTTGGGATTGAATTGGTTTCTGACAAACATCCACAGCTGGTCGTAAGTATATCCATGAGCATGTTGATGCAAAAAGGGTCAACTGGCAGCATTCAACCTTCTTGCCAACTATTCTCAGAGCCACGCACACCGCAGGTGGTCCTTGGATGTCCCTGCATGTGATTGTGGCAGAAGCCCATAAACTTGACCCCGTCTTGCATCCCTTACCCCACAGGTGTTGGGTCGCTGGATTGATCATCATAGCATTCAACCTCAATGGAAGGATCAGGTGATCAAATGAGCAAAACAGGGCAACCTGGGGTCTGGCCAGGTCATTTGAAAAAATATTCTCAATCCTTATCCTGATGTTGTTACAGCCATTGTCAATCAGCTACGAACCCTCTGCAGTGCTGGTGTTGCCCTGGACACAAAACATTGTTGTGACATTATTGTTGCACATCTTCAACATGCTGTTCCACAAATTTTTGTTCAGAAGGCAAAGGATGGGTCAACGTTCCAATGCTAGGACTCTCAGGTTCAAATATTCCTGTATGAAAACTTGTGGTTTACCATGTGTACAGCCACCTGAGCTGTACATAAGCTTCTGTCAAATGCGAGTGAAGTTTACCTCGAGCAGTTTCTATGCCTTGCCCTCACAATGCAGGACAACATCATCATTTCTGCATCATTCCATGTCAACATCAACCAGACCAATATCATTTATCAGCCTGCAAATCAAAACAGGTTGCAGTGGTGGGTCAAGAAGAAAAATGTGCATGCACCCTAGTCTGTGGGGTATCAAATGGTGGTGAGCTTTTCCCCTTTCAAATTATTTTACAGGGAAAATCCAAGCACTCCCTCCCATCACCGAAATCCCCTGGCTATGAGGAGGTGGCAAAACTCAGACACGTACTGGTCAACATTCGAAACAATGTGCAGCTATGTCTCCAACATTCTAGTCCCATTCTGGAATGAAAAGAAAAAATGTGTTGATGCTCCTGCAGATCAGCCTTGCATTCTCTAGCTTGATGTCTGGGTTGTTCACTGCTCTGTTGCATTTCAAACATGGCTAGATAAAAATTATTCCTGGATCCGGTATCAATTTGTTCCAGCGGGCATAACAGGTATCGCTCAGCCTTGTGAAGAGGGATCAGAGATGCCCAACATGATGATATCGTGGCTGAGACACTGTCACAACTTGCAGCTGGAACACCTGCAGTGGAGGTTCATCTCAACATTACCACGGGAACCTTACATGATCTCTCTGTCAAGTGATTTATCAACACATTCAATGCCATTAACAAGCCAGGTGTCATCAAACAGGTGAGTACAGTGGCATCGTGCTATTATCTCTCATTCACAGTCATCATTTCTAACAATAAAATCATCAGGGCCTTTGCCCTTTGTAAGGCAGGTGCAGACAACAAGTTCAACTTGTCATGTGAGTGCTTAACAAGTGTTGAGGCATTGTGAATGCTCCAAGACATCCCCCAAATGAATCCCTTACTTTGGCAGCGCATTCAACTGCATGGTTACCCTGATGAGGATGAAGTTGGAGCCAGTGCACAGGTGGAGGATGTTCTACCTGATCCAGCTGAGGACAAGTTCATAGACGATGCACCACTGGAAACTGTGCTGCAGCACATTGCTTCAGCAGGGGAAGCTGTTCAGAAAGGTTACACTGTGGATGACTCAGGATTACTGGTGGTCACCAGTGCTGCAAATGTGCATGAGGATGTGGTAGGTGGTTCCGAGTCTGAACAATGGGTCAGGGGAAATGTCAGAAGCTCCCTAACAAGCAATACACAAACTATGATTATCACTAGTGTATTTAACATAGATTTTTACCTGTCTATTAGTAGCAGTACATTTTGTCATACCTGGAAGTTCATTGAGGCAACCATACTGTGACTGTTACATTGAATAGGTTCAATTTGTCTATCCTGCAATGCTGTGATGAGCCTGTGATCGAAATTGTATAGTATCATACCTGTTTGCATGGCTATTTTGATAGAACTACAGAGTGATGTGATGATGGAAGATGGGAATTGACAAAGTGATATGGATTTGTATATAGGGCAACACAAGATCTGCATCACTTGTAACTAACCTACCACAATGGTCTTGCTACTCATCTTAGGTATATAAATATAGCTCTCTGATTCATCATCAGCAGTACTGAATCTTGCTACTCGTCTTAGGTCTCTACAGTATGGACTCATCAACAACATCTACAAGGGCTTGAGTGAGGATCCACAGGAAGGTGTATCTATGAATAGCTACCTTCACACGCAGATGATTGATCTAGGTTAGTTTCTCCCTACAAAAGAACCCAACCTGAAGGCCTACATAGGTCCCAACAAGTATTGCCTAAGGTGAGAATACCAATATTCCTACCTCTTTTATTCTTTTTAATTCTCTATTTTTTTCTAATAAAAGTATATTATTATTGATAATACTATTATTCCCTATGCTATTTTCTATTATAATGGTAAAATCATTAGATCATTTTATAAAACTAATTTTATTAATCCACAAGAAATGATTAAAACTGCAATATTTTTATTATTCATTAGAAAATACCATAATTATAAAAATTATGTTCATAATTTATCTAATTTTGATGGTATATGCCTGTTTAATTTAATTTTTCCTAATTATATATTTATAAAGTTGCTTCATTATCTACATCTCTAAACCAGAAAGTCATACAACCAAAGTTAAAATAAAACCTACATCAATAAGATAGGGCTCATACACTCTCAACCAAGTGTGACACGTTATGAGACAGTGTGACGCAGTGTAGTAACATCACAGGATAACCTCCACTCCCGAAACATTGCCAAAACAGGCAATATGCTGGCAAACAGCTGAACTTCTCTCTGTGAGCAGTTTTGTGATTGTTTCAGTGATGAAGTGTTGATCAGTACTACTACTAGTAGAGGATGGGACTACTAGGTTCAATATAAACAATGTAGTGTATGCAATTAAAAATGTACAATAAGATTATACCCCCTGGTTGTCTGGAAGGACATGGTGACCACGGTATTTCTTGTTGGCCCAAGCAGCTTGCTGCCATTCAAACCTCGCCTGTAAGCATTGAGAAACCTTCTGGATCTGTTGGCAAATCTTGTGTGGCGTGATTACTAGTGTGATATTCAAACACTAATGATTATGTGTGCTTTCCGCCGCATACACTCTATCGGGACAGCATTGAGTGCTTTGAAAACATTGGCCTCCATCTCGTCGTCTTTCTTTGTTGCTTAATATAGGCAATACAGGTGTTTTGCATACCCCCAGCACTGCTCAATAAAATTGAGTTCACAGTGGAACTTAGGCAATATCAGCACTTGGAAGCTGGATCCCCGTTGTGCACAGAGTGCCTGAAGCAAGGTCGGAACATCCACAAAATCTGGCTTGTTAAATAAAATACGCCGACAGCAGCAGTTAGTGGCCCCCTCCTTGCACTTGAAACCTTTGCACTGTGCTTTTAACTTATCCACTTTAAACCCCCTCTCCTTCAGGATAACAGCCATATCCTTGAATTTCCTGGCATGCTCATGCCCTAGGGGGAAATAGAGTGGCTGTGCACTCCCGTCCACAAAATGTGCATCTTTCATCAGTGATTTCATCTTGAGGACTTTTTCATCCGGCCCATGAGAAGGCTTCCCAGCCGCATCCACCACAACTTTGTCTACCCCCCACTCTTTTGTTCCCTTGGGCATATGTCAAGCAGAAAGGGCGTCATCAGCTTGTTTGAGGTGAGTTGTTGCATTATCGAAGATAAGGACATGATCTGAGTTGGGATGATGCTTTTCTAGGATATCCATGGTCTGTGAAGTCTGTTTGAGGATGTCTTCATTTGTGAACCATCCATCACGGGCTTTTCCTGTACGAAAGAGCACTCGAGCGCTCTCCTGCCCGTCAGGTGAGCAGCACCAGCCTTGGTCAGCCGAAACAAAATCTGACACCATTATGGAGGTGCCTTCACCCTTTGGACAAGGATCGGAGCCTGCGTCAATGTGTATCCAGACCGAGTGACACCAGTCATTGGCATAGAATGTAACTTCATCATGAAACCACTGTTCAACTTGGCGTTCTCCTGGCGATAGGGTAAGTTTAGAGGTGATGCCATCTTTTCCCCATATTTTCAGATGTTGCTTGTTCTTGATCATCGCAGGTATAAATATGCCCTGACAGTACCTGATGACATCGGCATGCTTGTGGCCATCTACATACTGACCATGATGGTCACGAAGCCAGTGGTAACCAAGGGTGTGCATCCACCGCTTTGCAATGGCAAGAGAGATGGTGGATTTCATCCCAAAGCGCTTCTGGACAAGTGAATCTGAAAGGTACTGGACTAGATTGGCAGCTTTGACATATTTGCCGATTGATTGAAGGTGTGTGTGGAGTTCTGCTGCGAGCTCATCGTTGTCAATCTTTGATAGCATTGATGTACCAAATAGATTGAACGGGAGATCGTCTCAATCATTAATACAGGATTTCGCCCAAGAACGGAGCTGTCGAGCATAGTATGCCCCCCTCTTGTGTGCATGTGCTGTGGCAAGTGATGCTGACATCCATTGTGGGCCACATGGTTTGCCTTGAATGACGGGGGACTTCATGTGATCAACAAAGGTCCATAGCAACATCCAGACCCTTTCTAAACACTCCCGCAATAGCGGCGGGAACAATCCCCATAGGTAGCCATGCCCAGTTTTTCTCCGAGGTTTGAGTAGCAATTTAATGTCTGCTAGGGCCTTTTCAGCTCCATCTCGCATTGATGGAAGCCTGAGTGCTGTGAAGCTTTCATGCGCTGGCTGTGTTGCATACTCTGCATTGTCGTCATCACCGTCTGATTCTTCCATGTCCCCACCACCATCACCGTGCTCACTGCCAGCCTTGCCATCAGACTCATGGTCAAGGTATTCTTCAATTCCAAACTCTTCATCTACTAAGGCTGGTGAACTGCTTTCGGCTTCGGTCTCATAGGGATTAGGGGTTTCAGGTGACTGTATATTCATGTCTACAGGTGCAAAACAGAATGACACTGGGTCCACTGGCATGATTTGCTGGAAGGGATGGACTTGTAGAGAAGGGAAATGAAGGTCTGCCGTTTTCTCTGTTGCTAATGCTTCTTTTCTTCGCATAAGGCCCTAGGTTATGGACACTAGTGTGTGCTCTCTTCGATGGCTGGGGCACCTGTTCCGAGCACGAGGAACACCGCCGCACAACGTCTCAGTGAATAACCTAAACTTTATGTTTATTTTTGATTTATTCAACCTGCTAAGTTCATAAACACTAAGGGTATCTAGTACGTGCATTTAAAACTATTCTACAACTCAAGAAATCTTGAGAGTCCTTCAGTCCATCATTCTCATGTGTTCAATTTTATGTTCTTGTCCCAGAAGGATAGCCTTAGAATTTACACAACACTTGTCACGGCTTGACACTGAAAGCTTATCTAAGCTTTGTCGAAGGTGTTTGAGCCCTATCTTAGCTAGAATTTCTGAAGCTTATAATATTAATTCTATTTTTTTTATTTTATTTTAAAAAATCATTTTTATAAAAGGTCAAAACTGACACACTAAGCTGGCGCATGTGCAGCAAGCCTGCAATGAAAGGAGATGACACTGTCAGAGCTATGGTGACCTTACTTGTGACTGCAAGGGAGAACTCCGAGAGCTACCACCCGTTGATGTGGAGCCAGCAAATCAAGGCATCATTTTGTCAAAGCCCTAACACTCCATCAAACTCTTTGGAATCTGTCATCATGCACTGTAGGGATTTTGCAAGCAAAGATGTCTCCGTAAGCTTCCTACTCATGGTGAACTTCATTCAATTAGTAACTAGCTGTCAGAGGTACACATACCATCATAAATATGTATTCAAATCTCACTCATTTAATCAATATGTGGCAAACTACTGGTTTAACGCTGTCAGAGGTCTTTGAGCAACATATCAAGCCTCTCAATAACAACCACAACTTGCAAGTGCCCTGCCAATATGCTTTCCTTGATTGGCATGCTATGGGTTGCAAGTTTGTGTTGAAGCAGGCAGGGATATAGCAAGAGGAACTCTCTACTCACCTATGCTGAGGAGGATACTTGCTGGTAGGCAGGTAGTGGTTAGAGTATAAGAAACAATCTATTGAGCACCATGACAGTGCTGGGTTTATATACTAGTTACAGGTGTGACATTTCACTGATGTGACTGGTGATGGGACAAATAGTCCTGATCTACTTACTTATCTAATCTAATAATCACGCTGTAATGAATGCTGTACATGCTGCTATAAGCACAAGTTCAACAGTTTGCAGTGGTGGCAGGTGGTGGATCTATATACATGTTGGTCCTCATTGCAGGGCTGGGGCTTAGAGTGGGTCTCAGTACCATGGATGACGACACACCTTGGGATTTGGCAAATGTAGCATTTTCTCACTTACCATGTGTCAGAAATTCTGAGTTTGCTGGCCGAGTGTATGTGAGCTGCAAAGGTGCTCCTTTGTCAGTGTGGCACTTGCTATATGTGCACTGAAAGTGTACCTCTCCAAGTCCTCTGTCACCAACAACACATGTCCATTTTGACTGTATAGTGCTGCAGTTTGTGCACTAAATGGTGAGAGTGTTACCTCAAGACCGGATATCGCCATGAACCCACAAATACTTGACCACCAAGACCAATTGTCCATCATCTGTGATCTCTAGCATCATGAGGAGTATGTTGGAGTGAAGGCCAAGTTAACCTAACATGCCAAGTGTAGCCTCCATGGCCATGTGAACAGGATAACATTGGACGAAGGTACATTCAATGAGGGAGAGTATGAAGTGGGCAGTGACAGGGGAGTGGAGGTGGGTGGCATTGAAGGTAATAGTTGATCCAAAGCTGTAGCTGTGGGTTTTGTTAGTTGGATATAATGATAATAGTAATGTACTTACCGCTTGACCACTTCTTGTAACATACAGAAGGGCTTTTCCATTGTAACTATGAAGCCACATGTGAAGAGTAAAAGTAAGGCACCAGAGGTGAGGGCCTGGAATGGTCCCAGTAACACATTGAGTACCTGAAAATGAAGATCATTAGCTGTACTATAATGAAATCTTGTTATACTCCTGTACCTCTCCCACATCATTTGCAATATTTGTTCCCTTAAACATCCCTAAAAACAGGTCACCAGTATTGTCCTCAGAGTGGTTGGTGATGGCAAATATGGTGTTCTTCAGTCTGGCCTGCTCAAGACTGGCTGCGGCCTCAACTGCAAATGTTAAGTACAATTTCATCTTGGCCTTTGTTGTAATGTCGAATTCCAGATTAATTTCATAGAAGGCACCATATGGGAAGTAAGGGCACAGGTATTCAGTAAGCATGTTGATGGGACCATCAGAGGAAATTTGTGCAAGATGAAGGTGAACAATGCAGGTAGGCTGGGAGAGAAGGAGTGCATGTGTATCGAGCTCGAACTGGCCCTTGACAGTAACAAATATATCTGGGATCAAAGGTTAATTGCCATGGTAGAAACCCTGTACAGTGTCAGATTTAAGGAATTTGATAATAATATGATATACATATACATAATATGGGGAAGGACTATCACCCCTCCTGGTCTTCAGCCAATGGCATGACACACACACAAAGACCACACTGTCTTCTGCAACCAAACTCATGTATTTGGTGTTGACAACCACACATCTGTCACAGAACACTCAACGGTATGTATCACATATCCAGAGATCTTTGCCATCCTGACACATGATGCAAAACCAGTTCAAGTAACAGTTACTATAGTGAGAATCATTGATTAAAAATATCACAACACAGATGTGGCTTTCAATGGGAGGCTTCGGGCACACCTTGTTGGCCATTCACGCCTGAACAGCCATAGTGGGCTTTTTCAGCTCTCCAGTTAGATTCAAGTCTATGTCCTTAAGAACTGAGACATGCACAGCTTTACCACCTGTGGACTTCTTGGCTGTATTGCTTGTGCATACCATGAGGTAGAATTTGAAGTTGAAAGGAAAAGGAAAAGAAGTTACTGGTCATTCCCTGTGATAGTTGTGGCTGAGAGAGGCAAAATGTTGTCACCATGGGAAACAATATTTCATTTTCAGCATGCCAATAGTTGGCAAGCAGTTGCTGTTGTTGATACTCGCACACTGGCAAGAACCACCCGAAAACTCATATTAATACAACTACCTTCCGCTATCACAATCTGTTAGTTCACTCCTGCTTCCTTCGTGCCATTGCATGTTCTTTCAAAGTGTTTTTCCATGCTACACACCCTCTTCATTGATATCCATGTCCTTATCCATTCCCTTGCACTTATCACTCCACCATCTTTCTGTCTCAGTGTCCAACCACACCCATCACTCATCTTTAATCTGTAAATGCTCAGAAGGGTGTGTCATTAATAAGTTCTTGTCAAAATCTCACAGGAGGCGGATTAGGTTTAAAACTCAAGTCACCTTATTTACTGTACTTTGACCCCGAGGTGAGTCACCAAAAACCTATAAACTACTGCCAACATCAAGCTAACACATCCTTTCAGTTACTTAGGAAGACAAGACGTATAATGTATGCTTTTCGAACTGTCAAATGTCACTTTCGCCTGCTTATCAATTTTTTAGTGAGTTTCTAGATCTTAACCACTTAATTTGCATGCTCAATGGACAATAAATTCCCTCATCATGATTACATTTGGTAGAGGAACCATACACTGCTTTAGCCAGAGCGTGCTGGCCATGAATGGCTTGCTGCCCACTGTGAAGTTTGAAGACCTTTTACATGTACTCACTCAATTCAGAATCACCCAATGACCATGTTCATGCATGCAATGAAATCAGTGACAACAAGACCACATACTGAGTAGCAAGACACATTATGAGTGCAAATGGGAAGAGGGAGGCCAGGGGTCTACCACGCGCATGTTGAACCCCAGAACCCCAAGTCAACACATCAGATGGCTGCCAATGACACTGCCGACACTCGTGTCATGCTCTTGTCTACCAGCCAGAGGGTTCCCTTGACTCCGCTCATCACGGGTTGGCATACAAGCCCGTGGGCAAGAAGGTCGTCGCAGTCCCTGCCCCTCTAGTGGAGGGGTTCAGGATTGTCCGTCGCTTGCCCAATGATCCCTTAGCGGGCCTGAAGCCCCTTCCTACTAAACCACCCGATTTCATTCCAGGTATGCACTTCACTGCAGAACGTGCAGAAGCCTTGGACCTTGACCCAGCCAAATGGTTGTGGCCAGAGGAGCTCAAGCTCATCCGTTGGCTCGTCCACGACCACGAGATGGCTTTCGCTTGGGACGCTTCAGAACGCGGATCCTTCAACGAACGCTTCTTCCTGCCAGTGAAGTTTGCAACCATGCCCCATACTCCCTGGGTGCAGCGCAACATCCCTATCCCGCCCGCCATTCACGAACAGGTCATCTCGATCATCAAGGAGAAGATTGCAGCGGGTGTATACGAACCCTCTAGTGCAGCATACCATTCACGATGGTTCTGTGTAGTCAAGAAGGACGGAAAGTCCCTTTGCATCGTCCACGACCTGCAACCCCTGAACGGGGTGTCAATCCGCGATGCATCGGTCCCTCCCTTCGTAGAACACCTCACAGAGTCCTTTGCCGGTTACACAGTATACGGCATGCTCGACCTTTTCGTGGGCTATGACCACCGGGTTCTTCATGTCGACTCTCGCGACCTGACGACCTTTGGGACGCCTCTGGGTCCACATCACCTCACCTCACTTCCCATGGGGCATACCAATGCGGTGCAGATATTCCAAGCTGACATGTCCTTTATCCTACAGGACAAGATACCCCAGCATACCATGCCTTTCGTGGATGACGTTCCTGTCAAATCAGAGCGGACCCGATACCAGGCAGCGGATGGGACTTATGAGACCATCCCTGGGAACCCGGGGATCCGTCGTTTCATTTGGAGTCACGCTGGGACCATGAACCGCATCCTGCAACATTTGCAGAATGTAGGCGCTACCGTGTCTGCCAAGAAGTTCGTCCTTGCATCCCCTGATGCAACCATCATCGGGCACAAGTGTACCCTCGAGGGTTGGGTTCCGCACGAAGACAAAGTGCAGAAAATCCGAGACTGGCCTGAGTGCGCCAACGTGATTCATGTCCGTGGCTTCTTGGGAGTCTGCGGGGTGGTGCGTATTTTCATCAAGGATTTTGCCAAAATCGCGAGTCCACTCGTCAACCTAACCTGCAAGGGCGTTCCCTTTGAATGGGATGATACGCACCGGGTTGCTATGCAGCGTCTCAAGGATGAAATAGCAAAGTCCCCCACACTCTGTCGAATAGACTACGAGTGCGGGTGGGAAGTCATTCTTGTGGTGGACACCTCTGTCATCGCTGTTGGTTATATCCTGTTCCAGATTGGCAAGGACGGAAAGTGCTACCCAAACCGGTTCGGGTCCATCACCCTGAACAAGGTAGAAAGTCGCTACTCCCAAGCCAAGCTGGAACTCTATGGATTGTTCCGCGCTCTTCGTGCCGTCCGCATCTACACCTTTGGTATTGCTAACTTTACAGTGGAACTCGATGCCAAGTATGTCAAAGGGATGATCAATAACCCGGATCTCCAACCCAACGCGACCATCAA
>MU121389.1:2418-13192 GCA_014904835.1 Paxillus ammoniavirescens
GGGGATATCCCCTACAGTTAATCCTGTCATTGGGGATATCCCTCATGCACTATTGCTCTACCAGGCATATCCCCTCCAATCAATTATGCCATTGGGGACTGCATGCGGATATCCCCCACAGTTAATCCTGTTATTGGGGTTATCCCTCCTGTGCCAATGTTCTGCATGGGGATATCCCCTGCAGTCAAATCATGTCATTGGGGATATCCCCTAAAGTGAGTCATGCCATTTGGGTTATCCCTCATCTGCTAATGCTCTGCATGGGGACATCCCTGCAGTCAATCATGCCATTGGGGATATCCCTCACTTGCTATGTTCTGTACAGGGATATCCTATTCCACTGTCTTGGAATATCCCGGGGATAAAGTGGTCTTATTAGGGATATCCCATGATGACATTGGGGGTATCCCTTCCCTGCCATTATGCTATATGGGTCTTTCCCATGACTTGATTGAGTTGGGTCATTGGGCACCCCTCTCAATTCCTATTGTTCTACACATGGATATCCCTCACTTGCTATTGATCTGCATGGTCATATTCCATAGAGTCCATTATGTTATCGGAGATGTCCCTCCCATGTTGACCATACTCAACTCTCAATGCAGCCTTCCACATTTATTGATCACTGGACTGAGCCAGATTCTGTTATTGAGCTGTACAACACATCCCTTATGGTCAACTGTACTGGGCATATCACTTGCTCCAATGCCATGTCAATCAGGACTCGACAATTTGACAGCTATCAATACTCAGATAGTAGCAGTACTACATTTGGAGGCCCTACATTCCCCAAGAACACCAGACAGCACATATAACACGCTAATTATTCAACAAGAAACAGAGCAAGGTGAATAGGTGGTTGATCAACATCTAGTACCTGTCCCAATTGGGCCAGCTCCCATGCCCATGGTCTTCATTACCTCATCCCTTGCGACCTGCATCATGGTCACTCGAGGTCACCTGCCGAGAAGGCCCAGCAGAGGGGGAGTGATGGTGATGATGTGCGTTGTTCCCATGTGAGGTGTCCCGCCGAGAAGGACCAGCAGAAGGGGAGTGATGGTGACGATGTACATTGTTCCCATCTGAAATCTCCTGCCAAAAAGGCGGGGAGCGAGGGCAATGGGTCTTGTCATGTTGAGCAGGCCTGCAGGAGGTATCATGGTCGCAAATCTCGACATCAGATGAGGTAGTGTTCCCAGGGGAATGAAATCTACAATAATGTTGCAGCATCAGAATGTTTCGACAAGGTATATAAATCGTTGCCCTGGGAAGGAAGGTAGAAGCTACCTGCGAGTGTATTCCCCATGTTGCTCCTTTCAACTATGAAGCCCAACTTCTCACTGGCGATAGTCATCACCAGCGCTATGTAATCCGTCTTCCTGGGGCAGACCTCAAGCCCGCTTGATCACCGGCACCCGATCGCATGTGTTGACTGCTTCTTCAAATTGGTTGCTATCGACATCATCATCGATGCGACCCCGCTTCTGTCTGGGTGCAGGGGCCAGGTGATCAGGAGGTTGATGTGGGGAGTGACGGCATTCAGGCAGAGGCGAACAAGGTGGAGGTGAACATTGACGTTGAGGGGAGTGAGGGCGGTCAAGCGAACGACGACGCTGAGGGGAGCGAGGGCGGCCAAGTGAATGACCACGCTGAGGGGAGCAAGGGCGGTGATGTGAAGAAGACCATGGCCGTTCAATGGAGTGACCATCACGGTCAGATGTGGAGTGGGGGAGACGATTTGCTCAATGCGCTGCATTTCGTGCGCTGTCCAAGTTGTCGGTGTTTTTGAATCCAGCGTCCCTTCCAGCCAGGCCAGGCCGTCCTTCATCTATCACATCCTTGCCATGCTCATCCACAAGACTGGGCAGTGGTTTCTTTCCATGGAGGCCACCAACCGTGAGCAGAATTGTACTGGCTTTGTCAGGACAGGTTCGAGATTTGACAAGGGGGATGGCCTCCGCCAATGGCCCCCCCACCTATAAATGTTGATGACATCTAGCATGTTGCGTCAGAAAATCAAAAGTTACTGGCATGGGGACAAGCATAGCCATTGGGGGACATACCTCTAGGCTATGCCACGAATGCCAAGTCATCCCCGTCCTGAGGCACATAGGGCTCCTCGACGACCTTCCCCTTCCCCTTGTTCCCCTTCGCCTTTGCTTTGCTGTTCTCTCCATCATCCTCTCCTTCCGGCTTGTACATGGGCCCCAATCGGTCAATCAAAAAATTAGCCAATAGCTTGAGCACCTTGTTAGCATCTAGCTTGTGAAAATCAAACTGCGTGTCTGGGACAGGGACTTCTTCAGGCCAGTTGAGGATAGTGAAGTGTAGGTTTTCCGCTTTGTGGAACAACCTCTGCCACAAGACACTCCGCTTGACGTAACCATGTGGTACTAGCTGGCGTCAACGCAGTCCCCCTCAGCAAAGCTAATGCACCTATTCAACAACTCAAGTACCATGGCCTTTAGCACACGTCGATTGCGGTCGCACACAGGCTCCCCAGCCCTACACAAATACTCAATCAGATTCACCGCACATCCAGAGCCAATGGCAGGCATGCTAGGCCCATCTTCAGAGTCCTGAATGTGTGCAAACCTGAGAGTGACAAATGAGCTGGAGTTGTAGAGTGAAATGAAGAGGAACTTACTTGATGACCGTGGTCCACCAATCAATCATCCTCTTCAAGTCCATGTGATTCTCGTCGATGATCTTTCTGACCAATGGGGAACCTGCCCACATCCCGGATGCCTGGAGAGAGTCTTCCTCCACCCCGGTATGAATGACGAACCCAAAGATGTGCAAATTTTGGAGACGGCAGAATGTGGTGGCCTAAGGGCCAGTAGGTAATAGCCATAAGATCCCAGATACCCAAAAAATATGAGCACGACATACACTTTTTGCACACGCATCCTGTGCAGCCATCACGCGTCCCGCTGAACTCTTTGACCCACTCTCTACCCCAGCTGCCATCTCAATATAGTACTGACGCATGATGTCCCACTTCTCCTCCCCTTCCTCAGAGTCACGCAATGCTTCGTAGTGTTCTTTCTGGCGGGCCCTTAGTCCATCTATGTCCTCTGTTTGTGAAGTCTTTGTCAGTCCACTCCACGCGGGCATGGAACGAGCTAGAACCCACCGTCATCTTGTCCTTGGGTGGCAAAGAACCAGGACTGATGCATGTTCCATGCTGATTCCTTCCTCAATGCCGATGCACTGAGGGAGGCAGCCGCGAAGATGGACCATGGCTTCTTGCCAAATTTCTTAGCAAGGGCGATGGCTCTTTCCTCCATCTCACAACCAAACTCCTCACACTCTGCAAGGGCCTCTTTGGACAGCGGCCCCTTCCTCGACTTTCTGCCCTCAGGCTCCTGGTCAGACTCGTCTGTTGGTTCAAGGTCACTGAGCAGTGCTGCCCTCTTTGCCTTCTTTTTCCCCCCTTTGACCTGGAATCGCAAGTTGTTGATGAGCATCGCTGATGGACGCACCATCTAAAATAAAACCGCTCGTACCTTTGACGGGGCTGTCCATGCCTTCCCCTTCGTCTGGATCACCTTGGGTGACAGCAGTACCTCTTCCTCTTCCTCCTCCTCCCCCTCCTCCTCCCCCTTGTCGGCATCCTCATTGGCATCGTTCGGCTTATAGGCATCTGATTCATCATTGGAGATATCTTCATTGAATGCCTTGGTCTCAGGTTCTACTTCATATGGATCCCCTTCCTCCTAAATCAGGTAAAGTCAACGTCCGAGCCTGGCCATTCCAGGGAACTTGCAGGACTGCGAGGCAAAGCCGTCACATGGCCATTGGAGGGGGTCGCATCCCCCAAGAGCATAAGCTGCTCTACATGCTCGACATCCGCAAGTGTTTCGTCTTCGAGGTGGCCGGCAGTGCCCGTTGCCACACCACTGATGCTCTCTATGTGGGATGTGGGAGAGGGTAGGGGACCATCACCATCATTGTCATCGTTGTCGAGACGTCGAGAGTGCTCTGAAGGGCCTTTGGATTTTTCATGGCGAAAGGGGTTGTGGCGGTCTACATTCACTTAGTCCCTGTGCCCCACCAGGTACATTGCAGCACTTACTTGCAAAGGGGGATGGGCGCGTGGTCTTATGCTTGGTAGAAAGGGGGGGTCCTCCTCATCCTCCGTGCTGGGCGTGTGGTGGTCTGCCTTATCATTGTCGAGACATCGGCGGTGTTGTAAAGGGCTTTTGGACTTGTCTTTGCGGGAGTCTATATTGCCTTAGTCCCTGTGTGCAACCATATTCATTGATTGATTGAAACACTTACATGTAGCAGTGGGTGGGCATCTAGAGTTCACCTTGGTACGAGGTGGGGGGTCCACTACCTTGGCCTCAGCGTTGGGAGTGGCAGACTCTGCATCATCGTCCCTGCGAGCAGGGATGGTGGCTTCTGCATTATTGGGCTGGGTATTGGGCAACTTTTCTGCTCCAAATGTCAGTCGCAGAATGAGCATGAGGAATCCATGACAACGTACCTATTGAACGTTTTGCCCGGTTGAATGTTAACTGAAAGTTCTCTTCCTCCGTCAAATGGACCGCATTGGGGTCCTTCCTCTTCAATTGCGGCTTGGGTCTTGGTCCAGAGGGGATTGCCACCTGTAAATGCAAGTGAGCGACACCATGTGGGGATTAGATGGAGACCTACATATAAAGAACCTGAGCGGGTTTTCATAGACACGGACTGTGTTCACAGGCCTTCTTCAGTGGCTGGCCCAGAGCTTTTTGCCATGGAGGACTTGGAATGTTTCACCGTGGGAGGCATGACAGGTGCGAAACTGGGGACGGTGGGTAGGTGCAAAAAAAAAAGCTGGAAGACGATAGATATGAAATCTCTCACCCAGTTCGTAGGAGACACGTAGTCTTTGTGAGTTATGAGGCAGACACGTAGTCCCGCTGAATCCGTGATGGTGGGGAGGTACAAAAAAAAAGATGGAAGACGATAGATACGAAATCTCTCGCACAGTTCATTGTAGACACATAGTCTTCACAAGTTATGAGGCAGACACGTAGTCTCACCAAATCCGTGACAGAGGGTAGGTACAAAAAAAAAGAGAGAAGCAGGCACGCACAAAAAGCAGAGATATAACACACAGTGATACGAAATCTCTGCCTGGATCTGCTTCAAGATGCGTAGTCTCAAAGGAGATATATATCAGAGACACGTAGTCTTGTGATTGAGAAATGATGGAACGATGGGACACGATGAAAGTAATGAGAGAAGAACGCAGGCACTAAAATCCATCGGGCGTGAAGCACAAGGGCCTTGGATGTTTTATAGTAATCCTCTCACTTAAGCGCTCAGTTTCAAAATAGTGGGTGGCTATAAGCTGTTGACAGAGATCACGGGGGATCAGCACATGTCACATGAATCGGACGTGATCCAAAGCTTCGGCTCCATTGTCCGATCCACAGATGGATCATATCAGGGGGGGTCTATCAATAGAGGTTGCAGAGAAAACCTGAGTAGGCAAAGGTCAGGGCGAGGGCAAAGGAGACAAGGAGTCCTAGAAGAAGCGAAGTCCAGCCACAATGACGAACGGTACGAAGCTGGACATGTTGGTGAGGCTACATTGGTGAGGGTGATGACTGAGAATGAGTAAAACCAGCAGTGAAACATTGAAGACACGTAGTCTTGCAGGCATAGCAACAGAGACATGAAGTACCTGGCAGCGAAGTCAAACGGCACAAAGCCTATTCTTGGGATGGAAGGTAAAGGTAAAGGCAAGTGTAAACAAGTTCAAATTCCTCTTTCCATCTTCCACCAGTGTCGCCCACAGCCCTGCAACCTGGGGCATCATCTTGACAATCAGCATCTACAAACAGGCTTCGCACCATTCAATCTAATCACAGAGACTTTGAGTCTCTGTGATCTCCCCTGAACGACTTCGTGTCTTCAGGTGTTCCATCATCGTTCAACTTACGCCGTCGGGTTCCCTCGACGCCTCGCCAGGATTTCATTCCTCCCCAGAACAGGCTTCGCGCTGTTTGTCCACGCTGCCAGGGACTTTGTGTCTCTGTAGCTCCCAAAGGACTCAGTGTCTGCAGGGCTCTCTTCGTGTCACTTTCTTCAAGTTGTCAACGCCTCGCCAGGACCTCCTCCTTTCCTCAGAACAGGCTTCGCGCCATTCGTCATCGCTGCCAGTGACTTCGAGTCTCTGTAACACCCAAAGGACTAAGTGTCTGTAGGGTTCCTCTTGCCTCCATCCTCTAGGTTCTCGTTCGGCATCGCTCCAACATGTCACACCCTCCCTCCTCCTCCAGCTCTCTGCACACCGCTGATCCTGACCCCTCCACCAGCGCCCTTCAGCCCACTGCCGTGAAAACCAACGCCCCCGCTGTTGCACCTATTGCCTTGCATTTCAAGATTGGAACGAATCACAAAAAGTGTAAGTCTAATTGTATAGATCCTGTTACTCTATCTAATGTTCCTTACAGACCTGGACGCACATGATGGCAAGGTATTTTGTCACCTCCCACCCCGAGTTATCACCTCCCCCAATGCCCCAACCATCCCGAGGCCCTTCGTGTATGAGGACGAGCCAGTCCAGTGCTGTGCAGACAGCCGTTATGGCTACGTTGACATCTATCAGTGGCTGCAGACGTTCTGCGAGGAGTACCCGTGGGGTGTGGCGTATCCCATCAGAGGCATGTATTGGAAGACGGACCCTCTCACGCGCCTGTGGTGGATGCCGACATACGCCGACTTCGTTCCGCTGCCCGACACAACACTCGTCGTCGGCTTCATCTCCCAGGAGAAGCACAATGACCTTGGGAAGGTGCAAGAGGTCGTTAAAAATCGTTACACCGTGTACCAGAGGTCAAAGGTTCCCGAACGCAATCCTCGCGACCAGGGCAAGCAGATTATGTTGATCATGAGGAATAATTACAATCACCTCAATTGTTTCCCCCTCACCTGGCGCGACATCATCACAGCAGTTGTGGAATTTCAGCGCTCGGCGATGGAATGCCTCGCCTACTTTGATTATCATCAAAACATTCTTCCAAGCGTCCAGACCCCAGCGTTCCCGTACCCCGACTACAACCCATACTGGATGGGAGTGTTCACATGTGACCCAGGCGTCACAGAGACTCTGTTCTGCGCCGGCATTCCCGTCGGGCTCATCAGGCACGAGGACACCGTCACCAGCAGCACCTCTCTCCTGGCAAAAGTTGTGCCCCGGGAACCTGACGTGGTCTTGGCCATGTTCACCAACCCCATCAAGCATTTCGCCAGGCCCTTTCCTGTGCGTTACATGGGGCCCAGCAACTACGAGCATGCCCTCACCTGCCGAAGGTTCCTCAGGCAGGATCAGATGGAGACGTGGCAGGCCACCCCGACTACTGCTGCGGGGACATCCACTGCAGGGCCATCCTCGGCAGGACCTCAGTCTGGGCCTGATCGCAAAGGCAAGTGTAAGCAGAGGGCCAATCAAACAGTGCCATGTAAGTTCAATATCTCTGAAATTTATCACATCACATTAACTAATCTTTAATTTACAGATCCCCCATCGTCCAACTTGCTGACCGAGTCCCACCTGAGAGACAGGTGGGTAGAGGTCGACCACTCCCTCCTCCCTCCCAAGCAAAATGGCTGGGCGTCAGCCTTACAGAAGGCTTCAAGGGACGAGGAACGTGTTACCCATCAGTTGGCTCCCAGGTACAGGTATCCTGAGCCGACGGTCTTTGCCAATGTGGGTGCCCCTGCCCGCTGCAAGAGGTACCTGGCCAATTGGCTGGCACTCCACCCTGCGTGGTTTGCGCATATCGCAGCCGAACCAACCATTTTGCCAACCCCTCCCATGTGGCGCTCATTCCTCAACAGCCAACCGGGCGACGCAGCATCAACGACCAAGGCAGGGATCAAGAAGGCAGAAGCTCGGGCTTTCTTTGCCGATGCCTTGGGTGACGTGCCTGATGGGGCATCCACGTGGGCAGGTGATGTGACAGTGGGCTTTCGTGGGACCACTGTTCAGATCACGTCTCTCGCTGACCCCCCTTTACCTCTCATCCACACCATCCTCTGGAAGCTAGCAGAGCTCTTGTTCCGGTCGGACCTCCTCGCCCTCAACAAGGCCCTTGTTCCTCAGCTCTGGGAGGCACCAACCTGCCAGGCACAATACTCGGCCATTTTCTCGTCAGAGGTAATTGGTGGCACATGGGACATGCCGTTGCCACAGTAACATGAAGGACTGTTCTGGGGCGTGTTGAACAATCCTATAGTACTGGGCTTTGCAGATGCATTCCGGTTCCTGCTGTCTGGTTGGCCTTCGGCACCTCAGGGGATCAAGGAGCCCCTGCTGGTGTCCACCTCCCAGAACGAGCTGCAGAAGAAGGTCAATATGCTGATGGAGTTTTACGTACAAACCTTCTTCTTCAGCACTGGCAGGCTGCCCGTCATACCTTGTGGATACCCTGGAAGCTGGGTCACATGAACAATTGTTTTTTTTCATATATGCATATATCAGATTGTGATTTTACTTGTACCAATATCTTGGACTCGCTTGTCTCGCTTGCTGATTGGCGTTATTGTTGCCAATTGATGTGTTTTGTTGATTTGAATGTGCCACGCCAGTCAGTTCCACAGCTGGGATTTCGCATCCCCAAGTCACTCACGCAGAAGGACTTCGAGTCCTTGTGTTGTGTTGTTGCTAGACTGGACTTCATGTCTAAGTTCCCTCCTATCCGCTTGTCACAGACTAAACATTTTGCACTCGTCTCATCTATCCTTTGCACTGACCAACTATTGCTCGCTCACCCACGTGGATTGTTTCAACAGGCATCACTGGGATTTCGTATTCCTGTGTTACTATTACTGCAGGACTCCGTGTCCTTGTAGTTGCTGTGCTGGACTCCGTGTCTACGCCAGGACTGTGAATACCTGGGCGCTGAGCCAACTTGCTTGCATCACATAGACTACACTACATTCATCAAACATGGCGGTCTGTCGTCCTCGTTTAGCCAAGTCCAGATCACACTCTCCGTCCAAACACTCTTCGCATCGATGCGGCGATGACACCCCCGAGCCCCTGAGCCCTCGACTTCTCACCTTCCCCATGTCAACCCTTTTCTTACTACCCCCTCATCATTGTTACACCGTCGCCTGCATAATACAGGGGGTCTTCAGCTACTAAATGTGCCGGTACTTGTTCTCCCTGGCTGGCAGCGCCTGCTGCAACACGGACACCAAGCTCAGTCTGCCTGCGTGCAGGGTCACGAGCGTCAGGGGGACGACGATGTCAATGGTGATGCAGGCCCTGATCCACACATGGTCAACAATGGTCCATCTTTCAGTGATGCTGTGTACTTCCCAAACGAGGATGACACCTCACGTTTGCCCTGCATCAGTAATCACCAAAAGAAATTAAACCAGTGGAACTGCTGGTCAACGGAGGTCATTCCCTCTCTGGTACCCCTTTGGCAGGCTTACCTTTGTAAGACCTCCAATCTCAGGATTCCAGCGCTTCCAAAGAACACTCAAGGGTTAGAGTGTTTTTGTGATTCTGGTGGGCGATCATTGCATGTGACATGTGTTCTCTTTGACCGTACGTCTCTGTGCCTGTGTTTTGCTTTGTTGGCTGGCACTGACATTTCTTTAGGGGTTGAACAAATCATACTGCGCACTTGCGCGTGTGCTTCCACCCCCTCCCAATTAAAGGCCATGGGGTTCTTTGGCTGTGCACCGATCACACTGTCACTCGCTGTGCTGTGTGGTGCGAGGCGCTGGCAGTGTTCCTGCAGGAGCGAGGTTATGGGCTGACTACCCAGGTAAGCAGTCCTTCTATGTATCAGCACTCACCAGGACTAATGATGTATTATTTCCTAGGAAATTTTAAGAAGGTGGTTCAGCAATGCCTATCATTGGTACATTGTCCTAGTGGTGCACAACAAAGAGCTTGTGTCTGGCATTATCAATGCAAGCAGATCTCGCGACGCACATGAAGCATCTGATGGCGAGGAAGAAGAAGGGGACGGTCAGGGAGCCGCTACATCTGATGGCGAGGAAGAAGAAGGAGGCGGTGGCAGAGCCGCTAAGGACCCCTGAGGACTACAGAACCCAAGTGATTACTTGCGCTCTCGCTGCCCATTATGTTTTGGGGGACTCGATTGGCACAGGGAGAGAGATTCCCTGTATGCTGTTCTAACCGCTTGCTCTCTGCTACCACTGACGAATCTCGCAGTGTTGATGTCATCGTTTGCATTGACGCATGCTTCATCCAGAAGCATTCCAAAAACCCTTGGGGAGCTGAAGGACATGATCTGCCTAACCCAACGAGTTCTGTATTCATTCCCTCTGAGGCCGTGACGCAAATGGAGGTTCATGTAGAACGTTGCCGGTCGAAAGGAAAGGAACGTGGTTGGAGAGTATCACGCCCCTCAGAGGATGAAGACAGGGTCAAGGAGGGTATGAGAGTACCTGTGTCAGTGCTCGACGGTTGTGGGGAGTCTTTCGTGGCGGCTGATGAAAAGAGGGAGAAGGCGAGCACTCACTTCTTTGCTGATACGGGACTCATGGCCTTACTTTGTCGGCATGATCACATGCTCTGGCTTGTGAACATGACATCCGCCGGCGAGAAACAACATTATGCGCTAGCATTGATCCAGCAACTAACAGAGCACCTCCCTAACGACATGAGGGTGGGGCTTCTATATGACATTGGGTGCCAGCTACAGTGGGCAACAAAAGTGTTGCAATGTTGTGTGGGTTTTCGTTGTTTGGCTAATATCTAGAGAACCATGAAGCATAGACTCATAAACCC
>MU121390.1:0-13092 GCA_014904835.1 Paxillus ammoniavirescens
CTGTATGCATCCGAGGATGGGGTTCGTCAGACTCCTGCCTGCTATAGACTTTCTCCAGTTCTTCCTTCTCCTCCGCCTTTCGTCTCGGATCATCGAAGCGGCGACGAAGTTCCTCGACCTGTCCTTGCAACTGCAAGACAGCGCGTTGAAGATTCAGCTCATCGGCAACAGGGGACGCCACCAAGGCCATTGTGACGCCTCTTTGGGAATCGTGGTCATGCGATGGATGCACGGTGCTCTGCGACTGAGTACCCGTTGGACGACTCAAGTCATTTCCCGTCCTCTTGTGCTTCATCGCTGGCTGGAGCGAGTCCAAGTCAAATTGCATTGAGCTGGAAGGACGTCCTTCGAGAACGGCATTAGGGAGAGTGGGGGGGCCGTCTTGGTGGGTGGATGCGCCAGTATGCGGGTTCCACCTCTCTGGCTCTGCGTGTGACGAGGGACCTACCTGCGTTATCGATGAACCTAATGGCGCGAAGGAGTGCCAGCGTCATCAGTCATGGCTGCAGTTCAATGGATGGTAACGGGGTCTGTCCATACCTGTAGGAAGTTGAAGTTCCTGTGGCTGACCAGACTCCTGACCGCGATATGGCAACTCCTCGATGTCCTTGTCTAGCATATCCCTCTCCGCCCGCGGTTCCCGCTTCGAATCGTCAAGTTGACGGCGAAGTTGCTCGACCTGCGCTTGTAAGTGCAAATTAACACGTTGAAGATCCGCTTCGTCGGTGGCAGGGGACGTGGGTGAGACCCCTTCGATGCCATCGCATTGGGGGTCGAGATGATGGGGAAGATATGCCACGGCGTTCTACGAGTTACCCGCCTTGGTCTTTCGATGTCCCCGAGCCTTTCCCTTCCTCTTCTGCTTCTTCGCCTGCTTCTCAGCCCCGATCACCTCGCGCGACTTCTTCTTCCACGGACGGAACCTCTCGCGGTTCTCTCGCGGTCCGAAACAGAGGTAATCCACCCACTTCTCGCCACAATCCAAGTCATCCCAGCTGTCGTCTGAACCGGTGGTAGATTGAGCGAAGCTCGAAGTGCGTCCTGCGGGACCGGCGTGGGAGGAGGTGGAGCGGCCGGCTTGGGAATTAGATACACCTGCGCTGGCTGCAGAGCCTGATGGTTCTGCGTGTGATGAGGGACCTGCCTCCGCAGTTGACAAACCTGATTGCGGGGAGAGGCACCAGTACCATCGATGAGAGTTTGAGTGCAAGGCATACAGAGAGGGTGGTCCATACCTGCATGCGTCCGAGGTTTCTGTCGTTTACGAAACTTGACATCTTTCTTTTTCTTCCTCTTTGGTATGGGGCTGGCAACTGCGACCTGCTGAACGTACAGTTTTGAATGTCAGACGATTATCCGACAAGTGAAATGAACTACGTTACGGTTCTTGCATGACCAGCCGCTACCTCGGTTATGGGGATGCGAACGGAGGATTTCCAGAATCGGCGGTCTTGGATGCCAGTGGGCTGCAGTTCGATAGCTTGCTGAGCTGGCGATGACGAGGAGCCGCGAGCGAATAGACCGCGCCAAAAGCGCTGAGCACGAGTTGCGATAGACACCGTAGTGGCATCAGCAGCAGACTGAGAGGATGATATAAAAGGTCGACGGCTCGTAGGTAACTACGGGCGTGCGTTAGAGCAAAGACGACGGAACATACATGTCCTACTCACATCAAAGAAGTCGAATTCACATTGGTGGCGGTCCTTGGGAACTGGAACAGCTGGGAGCTAAAGGAGACGATCGTCAGAAAGGCTTCGCGAAATATTTGAGGATAACGGACGTCTAATAAGGATTTGTGTGCCTGCAGAAAAGAACACGGTGAGGAATGGCGTTGCAAGATACGTCAACGGAGTAATCACCTGTTTCTGACTGTCGTCCCACCAAGGCACTCGCCATATGGATGCATTGTTGTCGAGCCATCCGGATGCCACGAATTCACCGGAGGGGGAGAAAGTGACTGCATGTACGAGATCGTCATGCTGGAGTGGCTGTCCAATGGGGTCACCAGATTGTGCATCCCAAAATCGGACAGTTTTATCAAAGGATGCGCTCGCAAGTTTGGTGCCATCGGGGGAGAGCGAGAGGGACCATACAAGTTCGGTGTGACCCTTCCACGGTTCTCCAATTGATTCACCTGTGTCGGAGTTCCAACATCTGATGGTACAATCGTCGGACCCTGAGAAGAGCTGACTCCCGTCGAGGGACCAAATAACACAGCCGACGATATCTTCATGACCATTTATTGGACCGAGGACGAGTTCGCCACTCTCAACGTCATACACGTGGATGGTACTGGGTGCACCGAAGGTATTGCCAACAGCGCAAGCGAGCTTCTCCCCGTTTGGAGAGAAGCGGAATGAGAGCACTGCACTGCCAGCTTTGATTGAGTGCCTACTCCGTCCGCCCTCCTCGATCTCCCTGATCACGATCTCGCCTTTCTTGCCATCACTCGCTGCCAATTGATCATCCGGTGGTACAATGCAGCAAATGCCGCCTGTCTCATTTTCCCATTCTTCGATGAGCTCGTGAGTTTCCACGTCCCACACCCTGATTCGTTCAGCATCGACACCGCTCAGAATCCTCTTCCCGTCACTCGTGACAGCGAGTCCGATGACCTCGCCTTTGTGTTCCATTGTCGTTCCTTCTTGTTCGCCAGTCTCCACATTCCATATTCTGACCGTCTTGTCCGACGAGCAGGTAACGATTTGTTCTCCTCCAGGGAGGTACGCTATCTGCCGGATTGTGTCTTCGTGCCCTGACATCGTCATAAGAGGCTTCGCCGTGAGGTCCACAGACTTTTGCGACGTCTTCGACATGGTTGCGAGAGAAAATAGTCACAGGTGGGTCGAGCTGGGATGGTAACAGAGTGTAGGAGTGCGTGGCAACAGACTTGGTGAGGAGTCAACGAAAGAGGTTTTAACCAAGCATGGCGAATTGACTTGCGCTTCTTGGGAGTCGGCATCTGCAGCCTGGTGTTCATGTGGCGCACACGAGGCCAACGCGTTGGTGATGTCTGAAATTGAATGTCCCATCTATCCCCGCTCGGAGGTGAAGAAGGTCTGTGCAAGCGGTAGGTTGCTTGGTGCATGCCATTGTGACCGCTTACCCTTGTTCACCGTTGATGTAATGAATATCACTGATTATCATCGTTCATTGGACAGCATACTCCGTCTGTTTATCCAGCTTCCGCGTCCCAGGCGCTATCGGAACACCGTTCCAAGGTGTTATCCCCTACGCTTTGCCATCGCCATTGCAGATTTCCAACATGATCTTCTAATAGTGGTCATTCTATGTACGGACATCGAACTAACGGGTAATCAGATCGGTATCGCTTAGACCCTGCTGCGCTTCGTTCCCATTGGTAGCCACTCCCATCTTATCCACTTGCTAGCTCTCTTGACGCAACCAGTCTTTTTTCCGGGAACTGGGATACATTTCGAGGATATCTCCAGGTCGTGTTCGGGGGGTGCAAATGGCCACGACGACGGAGGTGGGCTTAACCTGCAGCTGCCAGGTCTGGGCTTGGTGGGAGGCAGAGTAGGTCAGGTGCGGAGGGTCATTGAAGGAGCGAGGGGTTCGTTGGATAGTCGGGCGATGCGATTCACGTAGCGGACATCGTTTCGATGCACGCATATGGTGCATCACTCATGGTCGATGTTTCCCCCCCTCTCGCTTGCTTGCATGTGTTCATTTACATACATGTAGGTATCGATATCACGTTCTGCTTTATAATTATCCACTGTCTGCTCTGCCCTTGGCTTCGCGTTTCCTGCCCGTGTTCCGAATACGACACAACGTAGAGACGGTACTAGTAGCATGCACTGTACGTCGGCTTTCCCTATCGGTATTCAGCTTAACGTGGAGTCGAATCAATGCAAGGTACCAGGTGATAATAATTGATGTGCCGCTTTCGGGGACTGACATAGGAAAAACCACGTGAATTGATTATATAGGGAAACGTCTAGGTAAAGAACAAGTCAAAAGAACATTGGAGTGATCAAAGACAGAGCAAGATACTGCGACGGGCGGTCCTCAGACTTGATTCTTACGCCGCGTTCCATATCTCTGAATCGGCCTTGGCCCTATGTAACTTCTTCACCCGCTCCTCGGCCTCCATCGAATCCGAGTTAGATTGCATGCAGCTAGAAAGACCTGCTCCGGAATGGGAGTTAGACAGAGATGAACCAGTATTGGTTGATTCAGAGCCCTCAGGCTCTGCTTGCGATGTCGACGGACCGGCCTCTGCATGCGAGTCTGGCAAAGTGGCAAGGTGTACGGTGTTCCAGCGGTGCCACATAAGATTCGTGATCGCTATATACACTGTGACTGCAACTCCCAAACGTCCCCCGAACATTCGTTCCGTGGTAAAACAAGGAGTAATCATTCTTTGTTATTTCATCAGCGGCTATCCCCGAAGCTTGGAGGTTATGCCGCGTCCACTAGCAGTAAGTACTTCGAGAGATTGATTCGTGAAGGGATTGAGCTTTCGTAGGTTGACGCTCCTGCTCTTTTCTCTTGACAGACTAACTGAATTTGACAGGCCCCTCTGAGCATTGCTCCAAGACATTTACCTCTACCCTTCGAATCCCGCTCGCCATCGTGAATCACCAACGCCTTCTCCCAATAGTGGTGAGCATGTGGCCCGTCGTCCGACCCTTGCAGCTCAAAGGCTGATCACCTGTCAGAGTACCGAGTCGGGATCGTCATTTGGAACTCAGCGACATTGGACAAGAGGGCTAACGTCAGCGCAAGGTTGGCATGGTTGGACAGGCGATACCCGACGTCAGTGCTCTTCTCTCCATCTTTTTCCCCTCTGGTGCGAAAGGCGGGCGTCCATGCCCAAGCGTGAAAGAGCGCAGAGAACGCTGCGATTTATCATGGTACGAACAGCAACATACTATGAGGATACTCAGATCTGTAATTATGCTGTGCTTAGTTCCCACTGGCAACCTCTCCTTTCTTATTAATATTCTTGGCTTCTTCACGCAACACCGCCTTTTCGGACAACTGGATGCATTTCGAGGATATTGCGAGGATCTTCGGCCGTTGGCTGTTCGGAGGATCGACGAAGGCAATCTCTCGGAAGGGGGAGAATTGGTTGTTGACGAGATGCTTGCAGATCCATGAGATTCGCGGAATTCTATGGAATGTCCCCGCCGTCATCACCCACGCAACCTTTGATATCGTCTACTTCTTCGGGAAATAGGACAACTCGGCGACGTCCTGATCAAAACGAAAGGTGCAGGGTCTCCTGCACGAGGTCGTTGCAATGTCATGCGACGTCTTCTTTTCCGCCACGACCACCCGAGGACCTCAATCACTCCTAGAGGAGGTCGTCGTCTGACGACGAAGATTCTGGTTTTGGAGGAAGCCGCCACCGGAAGAAGAGGAGGTGAACGTGCAGTAAATCCAGTGCCACTTGGGCATGAAGGTGTTCATTCACCCCATCCTTATCGTGCGGTCCAAACTAGATAATCACCCTGTACCAGTGCTGTTGTTCGAGGTGTAGTTGTATGCACTCGACCCCTTCGTCACGGTGTCTGTCAGCTTTTGTTCCGTGTTTCCTGTCTGGGTGTGTATCTATTGGCTTTCCACTGGCGGTGCTCAACCTCTGGAGATGGTCCGCTTTGCCGATCCAGAGCGATGAAGGAAGGCAGAACACGTCTCGCGGGATCAACAGATGAAATGATAAATATCGACCGTCGATGTGTATACAGTAGCGGGTGATATGTACAGGGGAGCACAATTGTGATGAAATGAAACACGAACAGATATTTTCGTACACCGGAGCCAACGAAGGAATCTCAAAACATTGGAGGCTATAGAGTCAAAGAAGTAAAACAACAGCACGATGAATCCAGGATAGTGATGCGCATTCTTCATGCTTGATTTCTCCGGCGCCTTCTTTCGGCTCTCCTCTCCTCAGCCTCGGCCCTCCTCTTCTCCTTCTTTGCCTGTTTCTCGGCCTCGAGGACCGCACGCGACTTTTTATTCCATGGACGGAATCTCTCGCGGTCTGCGCGTGGTCCGACACAGAAATAATCGAGGCACTTCGTGCAGCAATCCATGTCGTCCCAGCTGTCTTCCGAGGCCACATAGGATGGGGTGAAGCTCGAATGACGTCCTACGGCAGCGGCATTGGAGGTGTTGGATGGGCCGGCTTGGGAAGTAGATGGACCAGCATTGGATCCCGAGCCCGACTGCTCTGGCTGCGATGAAGGACCTGCCTCCGCAGTCGAGGAACCTAACAACGCAAAGGAAGACCATGATCAGTCACGGTTGTGGTTTAGCCGACAGCACGGACGTGGTCCTTACCTGTGGGCGCCTGAGCTTTTTGAGACTTTTGATATCTATTCTCCTTCCTCCGTCGTCCCCTCCTTCCGACTACGACACCCTGAGCGAATGGTTGTAAAGTTAGCGCATGATCCGGCGAGTTGAAAGTGCAATGTTACATTTTTTGCACGAGCAGGTGCTACCTCGGTTAACGCAGGGCGAGCAGGAGATTTCCAGAAGGGTCGGTCTTGAATAGGCTGCAGTTCAATAGCTTGCTGAGCTGGGGATGACGAGGAGCCGCGAGCGAGTAGACCGCGCCAAAAGCGCTGAGCACGGGTTGCGATAGGCACCGTAGCGGCATCAGCAGCAGGCCGAGAGGATGATATGAAAGGTCAACGGCTCGTAGGTAGCTAAGGGCACATGTTAGAGCGCAAAGACGACGGAACATATATGTACTACTCACATCCAAGAAGTCGAATTCACCTTGGTGCCGGACCTTGGGAACGGGAACAGCTGGGAGCTAAAGGAAATGAGCGTGAGAAAGGCTTCGCGAAATATTTGAGGATAACGGACGTCTAATAAGGATTTGTGTGCCTGCAGAAAAGAACACGGTGAGGAATGGCATTGGAATATACGTGAACACAGTAATCACCTGTTTGTGACTGTCATCCCACCAAGGCACTCGCCATATGGATACTTTCTTGTCATACCCTCCAGATGCTACGAATTCACCGGAGGGGGAGAAAGTGACTGCCAATACACCATGGTCACTATGCTGGAGTGGCTGTCCGATTGGGTCACCAGATCGTACATCCCAGAATTGGACAGTTTTATCAAAGGATGCGCTCGCAAGTTTGGTGCCATCGGGGGAGAGTGAAAGGGACCATACCCAGTGAGTGTGACCCTTCCACGGTTCTCCAATTGATTCACCCGTGTCGGAGTTCCAACATCGGATGGAATAATCGTCGGATCCCGAGAAGAGCTGACTCCCGTCGAGTGACCAGAGAACACAGTTGACAGGTTCAGTATGACCTTCAATTGGACCGAGGACGAGTTTACCACTGTCAACGTCATATACGTGGATGTTACTGTCCGTGATATTGCCAACAGCGCAAGCGAGCTTCTCCCCATTTGGAGAGAAGCAGAGTGAGCGTACTTCACTGCCAGCTTTGATCGAGTGCCGGATCCGTCCGCTCACCTTCATCTCCCTTATGACGATCTCGCCGTTCCAACTACCACTCCCTGCCAATTGATCATCCGGTGACACAGCAATGCGCCAGATGACACCTGTGTCATTTTCCCATTCTTCGATGAGCTCGTGAGTTTCCACGTCCCACACCCTGATTCGTTCATCCTCGCCACCGCTGAGAACCTTCTTCCCGTCCCTAGTGACAGCGAGTCCGCCGACCCAGCCTTCGTGTTCCATTGTCGTTCCTTCTTGTTCGCCAGTCTCCACATTCCATATCCTGACCGTCTGGTCCCATGAGCAGGTAACGATTCGTTCTCCTCCAGGGAGGTACGCTATCTTCCGGATATACCCTTCGTGCCCTGACATCGTCATCAGAGGCTTCGCCGTGAGGTCCACAGACTTTTGCGACGTCTTCGACATGGTTGCGAGAGAAAATAGTCACAGATGGGTCGAGCTGGGATGGTAACAGAGTGTAGGAGTGCGTGGCAACAGACTTGGTGAGGAGTCAACGAAAGAGGTTGTAATCAAGCACGACAAATCAACTTGCGCCTCTTGGGAGTCAGCGCTTGCAGCCTAGTGTTCACGTGGCGTACACGAGGCCACCAGCGCTTGGGTGTATTCGAATCTCCCATCTAGGCCCGCTCGAAAGGGAAGAAGGTCCGTGCGAGCGATAGGTTGCTTCATGCACGACATTGTTACCGCTTACCCTTGTTCACAGTGGACGTAGTGAATTTCAGTGATTAGCATCGTTAATTGGACAACGTACTAAACCTGTTGACCCAGCTGTCGCGTTGCAGGCGTCATCGGAACACCGCTCGAAGGAGTTATCCTCTACGCTTTTCCATCGCCATTGCAGATTTCCAACCTGATCTTCTGATGTAGTGGTCATTCGATGGGTCGAGGAAGTTAACTAAGACGGGTAGGATATTTTGTTGTCTGTCTACATTCAACTCACTGGCCAATATATCTACCTGAGCGATCCTCACATCGATTCGGCACTCTGACAATGGTCCGCCAAACCGTGCGTGAGGAGAGGTCACATGTGTGGAGCAACAGAAGAACGTTGTGCAAGGCTGTCCTCCGCACCCAAACTCGACAAATCCAGAGAATGTGAGCGTGTTCACTTTGGTACGGACATCGGACTAGGGGGTGATTAGGCATATATTGCATATACTCTATTGCGCTTCGTTCGCATTGGCAGCCTCTTCCTTCTCACTCATCTACTCGGCCTCTTGATGCAACCCCCCCTTTGCCTGGACAACAGGATACATTTCGAGGATATTTCTAGGTCGCGTATAAAGGGCACAAATGTGCATGACGACGGAGGTGGGCTCAACCTGCAGCTGCCAGGGTCTAGGCTTGGCGGAGGCAGAGTGGGTCAAAGTGCGGAGGGTCATGAAAGGAATGAGGGATTGTGGGACAGTTGGGCGGTGCGCTTAACGATTCGATGCACGTACAGGAGGCATCACTCATTCTCAATGGGTTTTGTCCCCCTCTTGCTTGCATTCATTCGGATGTATGTAGACATCAATATACTCTGTGTTTTTTCCACTGCCCGCCCGGCCCTTCGGGTTGGTTTTGCGTTTCCTGCCTGTGTTCCGAATACAACACAACTCGTGTATCGAGGGATGATACCAGGAGGATGCACTGTGCGTCGGCTTTCCCTGGCGGTGTTCAACTCAACATGGAGTCGAATCAACGCAAGATACCGGGTGTTATGTGCTGCTCTCGGGGACTGACATGAGGAAAACCGCACTCGAATTGATTGCATGCAGGAAAACTAGGTAACGAACGAGTCAGAGAACATGAGACTTATCAACGTCCGAGCAAGATACTACGACGGGGGGTCCTCGGACTCAATTCTTACGCCACTTTCTTTTTCTCAGCCGCCTTGGCCCTCCTCTGCACCTCCTTGGCCCGTTCCTCGGCCTCCATCGAGTCCGAGTTCGATTGCATGGAGTTAGCAAGACCTGCTCCGGAAAGGGGTGTCAGACAAAGTGAAGAGGCCGGGCTCGGTGGGTCGATGGACAAACGTTCCCCCCTAAACCATCATTGTTCACGCCCGCCTTCTGCAACGCAGGAACTGCATCATCAAACCGTCGGTGAAGATGTTCGTTCTGCCACTCTGACTGTAAATTGACGCGTCAAAGATCTTCCTCGTCAGCGGCAGGATATGCGGTGGGGGGGGGCACCCTTCAGCCTGGAGTGAGTCCCAGATAAATTGCGTGGACCTAAAAAGACGTCTTGTGGGAGGAACGTTACACGAAGTGGAGGGGCTAGCTTGAGAAGGCCAAGGATCGGCATTGGACCGAAAGGGGGGGGGACTTGCCTCTGCAGCTGGCGAGACCTAATTTCAAACATGGCGGTCGAGCCAAGTCCAAAGATCTGGAAGAAAAACAGGAAGCCCTCATAGACACTCGCTTGCTGGTCTACACTGACACTCATCCCTCGCAAGCCATTCCTCACATCCTATTAAGAATTAGACGCGTCAGGACGTCAGGACGTCGCCCAGGAGTGCGAAAATTGACAAAGCTAGGGATACTCCTCCGGATCATCCAAATGCACCTTCAGGAGGTTTCCCTGAAATATGAACACCCCCCAGGCGCGACTCCAGAGGGAGTACGAACCAAAGACCAACAAGTAACCACAGAATTTGTCAGCCCGGACGTCTGGTACATGGGAGAGCAAAGATGAGATACGAGAGGTAGTATTTGCACTGAAAGTCGACGTCGATGAGAGAGAGGAATGGGCATCGCTGAGAAGATACATAGAAGGTAAAGGGCGAGGAACGCTGAAGCATACGATCCACATGTGAAGTAGAAACTGTGGGTTTGATGCAATGAGCCGATTCTGGATGAGACAGACGATGTTAGAGTCTAGTGAACAGATGAATATTTTCCCATGATCCCAAAGCCATCTTCACACCGGTGGAGGCAGACTTCCAAAATGCATACTTAGTGGAAGGGAAACGACGGTTGGATGTGACGGATTTTGCTTCTCTCGGTACGATTTCCACAGGGAACGGTGCACCCGATCAACCGGTATACCATGCATGATCGCCGGTAAACTGAATAGGGGCTACGGCTCAGACAGGCTCCCCAGGCGCGTATAAGGCTACTCACTTGCTATTAGGTCCACGCACGTATCCTGTTTCCGAGTTTCATTAGTAACATTGCTCGCCGCTCCAATGACCAACTTCCGAGGCACGCACCGGGAAAAAAACCGTCGTCGCAATCACCGTCACAGAAGAAGCTGAACGGACTATGAGCATGCTTTCGCTGACACGAAGACCGCGTGACGACCATACTCGCCCAGACTACAGCAGAAATAAAAGGGATTATGATGGACGAGGATACTGAGCAATCGACTTTTACCCCCTACTTATCGATAGCGTCGCACTGATTGGTACACTGTAGAGAGCAGGATTTCTGTCGATACATTTAACTTGACGCGCTAATCATCAGGGAGAGTTCCTTCCACATACCTGTCTCCCAGATTACAAGGATAATGTTGGCCCAGACAGCGATACGACTCTGGGAAACATCGTCGCAGTTTGTGATCCCCGAAACAGGTATAACTGTTCACTGACCGAGTTCGCGTATTCATGTATCTTTGAGGCTGCCCACCCGTGAGAGCCGAATTGAAGAAAACAGATGGACGACAATAGGAACGAAAGACTCCTTCCATAGGGGACAGTGAGTCACACCACGACGCTTCCTCGTTCTGAATACGTACCGTAACGCTCGCGGCTATAATGACTAGCGTAGCCTTACTTGGATTCCATAATGCATACGTGCGCACAAGGAACATCACTGACGACTGATGTTTAGCGGATGGTGTGAGACGGTTAGGAGTTCCCTTACGCTCTGCACACACGATGATGTTCGTACCGGCGACTATTGTTCCAACCGAAAGTCCGTGGGCAAGCGACTTCATCACACGAAACTCATACAAGCCGAACGTAATATAAGATCTACATGCCTGCATGGGTATCGGGACATTGGTTCATTACTCCGCCTGTTTAATAGACGTACCTCCACAGACAACCTGGATCGAAAAGCGGCTCTGGTGAACGATCCGCTACTGGTCTTGTGCTAGAAACTTACGAAAAATGCTTGTAATCGCAAACGACAACATGAGGTACCGGCAGACCAGGTAAATCACCTTTACGATATCCCACTTGAATTCGCGGAGAAACGTGACCTTTGAAACATGTCAGCGAGGTGCTGAGGTGGATGATTTCAGGGGACGTACCTCGTCATCAAACGTGATGGCGTATTCATAGATCTGATATCAGGTTAGTCATAAGTGAGAGCCAGGGCGAAATGGTACTATTTGCGCTGAAACGTCAGGGTCAACGAGAGGGATGGGATATCGGTGAGAAGAGGGTTAGGTGGTACCGGACGAATGCTCAGGCGTGTGCTGCGACGCGATGTGCACGAGCCATGCGTGAAGTAGAGACTGTGTGGGTTTGGTGAAATGGGCGGGTAGTGGACGAAACAGACGATGCTGGAGTTTACGGGTTGTGTGGCTCGTTTGCCTGGTCCGAGTCGTCGTCGTCGCTGTCCTTTGCCGCAAGCCGCGGCGGTCCGTTGAATGGGTCATTTATCGTTGTTTGTTCCCTTTCCTATTATGGGACTTCTACTTCACTTGATTCACTTCACGTCCTCAACACAAACGAAGAAAGCCGAGGTGTCTCACACCAACGATCTGCCGTCAGTGTAGCCTGCCGCAGTGCTGACTTCTCACCGCAACGCCGAAGCTCGGAGGTTATGCCGCGTCCACTGGCAGTAAGTACTTCGAGAGATTGATTCGTGAAAGGCATTCGAGCTTCGGTAAGTTGACGCTACTGCTCTTTGCTCTTGACCGAGTAACTGAATCTGACAGGCCCCTCTGAGCATTGCTCGAAGACATTTACCTCTACCCTTCCAATCCCGTGCGCCATCGAGAATCACCAGCGCCTTCTCTCAATAGTGGGGTGGCTGCCATGTGACCCTGTCGTCCGTAGTATCCTTGCAGCTCAAGTGCTGATCACCTGTCAGAGTGGTCCCTTCCATCCGCAACCGAGTCGAGATCGTCATTTGGAATTCATCAACTTTGGACAAGAGTGCCAACGTCGGCGCACAGTTCAGCATGCGTGGACGGGTGATGCCCGACGTCTGTGCTCTTCTCTCCATCTTTACGTCCAGCCTTCCTTCCCCTCTTATCGTCCCTAACATTGGTCGGCACTCTGGGAATGGTCCGTCAACCCGAGCGTGAAGATAGGACACACGTAGGGAGCAACAAGAAGCCGAAGAATAAAAACATCGTGCGAAAGGCGATGCTGCGATTTCTCCATGGCACGAAGGCGAAACAGAGAATACTCAGATCTGTATGGCGCAAAATATGCTCTGCTTCGTTCCTGGCCTCTCCTTTCTTATTACATCATGTCTTTGGCTTCTTTACGCAGCACCGCCTTTTCCCTGTACTTTCTTTAGGGGACTGATCCATAGTAAAAAAAAAATACGACCAGAGATTCACACACGCAGGGAAACTACGATGACGCAAGTGAGAACGTCAAAAAACGAGGTATATATAGAGTCAGCAAAAAAGCAAAAAAGCAACAAGGGGATGGATACAACCACGCGAGG
>MU121398.1:1792-12618 GCA_014904835.1 Paxillus ammoniavirescens
CCTTCTATCTCCTTCTATCATGTTCCGACCAATGGCCTTATTCCCTCTTCCTGGTCTGTGCACAACCACAGACCCTTTATATAGCTGTTGTTATACGCACTTGTACTTTAGCTTATTCTACACAATCATATGTTACTCTCCAGACACTTCTGCTCTCAAGGTCTCAGTCACCTCAAATGACTGCTGATATTCTTTGATAACCAATTATAGTCCATCAATAACTATGATCGTGACTAGAAAGGTCAATAGTTACCTTGGTCGAGCACACTAGTGTTGCCCCGCATAACAGTCACCAGAGAGTACGAGGATCGACTAAAGAATGTTGAGCACAGTATTATGAATTCATGAGTTAACAAGTACGTACCACAATGGCCACAGCTGCTATCATGCCTGCGCTTGTGTGTCGCAACTCCCAGATCTTGCCCTTGGGTTCGGGTCCAGGAGCATGAGCGCCATCAATTGACGACCTGCCAAAGAGCGACACTCTGAGAACCTGATAATTAGTAGTTCAGACGTGTTATTAGACGCAGCACACAATATGAGAGCAAGCACGTACCCGAATAAGCTTAGCTGTCTTCAAAAAGCCCTCGGGCTTTAGGTCGCCTTCAGGGTGAGGAAAGAGAATTGGTGCATACTTTGTGTACTTGTCATTAGGACCCACTAGTAGGGCATGGCAAGTAAGATCCACAAATTGCTGATATCCACGAGAGAAGAATGTCGGGTTGAGACCAAAGATGGCAGCGGTGCATGACTTGACATCTGAGGCCATTTCAGAACGGATATTGGTAACCCCTGTACCAAACTTCAAGGTTCTTAGTAATTGGTCAATCAGAATGACAAGGAATGAGTGACTTACATGAGCACCGAAATCCTTGTAGGCCATTAGCTTGTGCATGTTCTTGGGAAGGTGGCTATAAATCTCTGTTTTGACACCATCTTCCATGGAGTGGAGATAACCAGCACTCACTGCTGAGGAGGTTGAGTTGGGGGTTCTTGCGCAGTGGAAAGATCTCGCCATTGATACACAGACAGTAGACTGCTGAGTACTTCCGACCCAATGTGTGGATTTCTTCCTCTTGTTTCGTGATTCGAAGTTCCTTTTCAGTGAGATTCCCCAGAGCCTTACCCTTGTGACCTTTTCCCTTGTGGGCCTCAAGGAGTTGGTTGTGCTTCATCAGTGCACGTTGCTTCTCACGCATCTCAAGGAGAAGCTTTTGAGTCAGTTCTAATGCCTGAATGGGAATATGTTAGGGACAATAAAGTTATGTTATGTGCCAGGAACTCACTTGATGGACTTCTCCAGGAGTAGCGTTTGCTGCACGAGGGACAACGGCGGCGGAGATTCTGCGGAGGTCCTTATCAGACATTTCAGAGGATCTTGAGGACTTGTTGTTGTCATCACTGGTATCATTGACATTGTGAATAGCCAATGTGAAGTCTTCATCATTGTGACGACTCAGTGGCATGAGAGTAATGCGGTGTAGCTGCAGACTGGTGGAAGTTGTGAACAGGACCTGATATCACTCTTGGATCAAAAAGACTCGGTTTATATACTGCTCGGAGGACACACAACAGCAGTGACTTGACATACCAGTTGGGTGCCGAGGGTGAGTCATGCTTGCACACTGCACTAATACATACAACAAAGTCCTGCAACATTTCATGAATCTATCAATTGTGAGATGAATCAAGCTGTACCCTTGCCTTGAGGATTCCATTACCGACCTTCATGTATGATACATGACCTTGGTCAATGTATTATTGCCAGTGGTGTAGTCGTGCCAAGCATGGAATATGCGGTGTGTTCACTGTTTCTTGTGTAAGGCTTTATGTCACAGTGGAAGCAGGGAGAAGTCTAAGAGAACTGATGTCTCAGGGATCACAATGGTGATGACTTGGTCACCAATGGATAATTGGTCTGCCCAATAAGTTGGTAGTTATTACTAGAGACATCATACTACTAGACTGTAACACATGACATCTGGGAGTCAATGATAATCGAGACAGGAACATAAATCAGGAAATATGAAGTGTTTTGGAACGAAGAAACATGTCACCATCAATGTAGTTGATGAGGAAGAAATCTCCATCATGCTTGAAGTCTGGAACCAAAAGAGCCCCATGAACAACTGACTGAAGGGGTATGAACTCGGATGACATTGATGCTCGTGCATGGAGATGCTTGAAATGTAAGTCTTTATCCACCGTGCATCTTGGACCACTAGGAACGTCCATTGACAACACAAGGGTGAGGTCCAATGTGTGCTCGCTGACAGTGTAACAGAACATGAACAGCAGGTGGGCAAAGATAAGTTTCTCATTCTGGTGCCTGTCATGTGAGCGAATGAGCACATAATTGTAACACTCCCATCCATGGAAGCATGGGTTGCATTGCAGGTAGTCAGTCACAAGTTTCCAGTCAATGTGTGATTCATAGTTAACTTTGAGGTACTGGAATTCTTGTATCTGATGAAATACCATTATTGTAGATGCAGAGAAAGAAACATCAACCTAAGGCATACCTTTTCTTGGGCAGAGGATCTGAACCAACTTCAATCATTTGGTAATGGAATGTCATGGGCAGGAAGGAAGATGTTGATGAACTGCATGAATTTCTTGCGAAAATCTTGAAACACAGGCAATGTTGTTGTCTTTTCGATGTGAGCAAAGGTCACAGGAGACAGTGGCAAACCAAGATATATGTGACCGGAAAAGGGTCGATCGTCCAGTGTCTCAGTTTCGTCATCTTCTAATGCCCGACAGTCAAGTATACTCTTGAGTCGTTCCTGGTCAAGGTGATCCATGCGTAAGCAAATGAACTCAGAGACAAGGGTGATGTGATCCAGCCTCAGAATCTGGTAAAGACGGATTAAGTTGAAGTGACTATACAACAAACTGAAGTGTACCTGTTCAGCAGTGTTCTTTTGGTTGGTCTGGAAGAGATACAGATGCCTGATAGGCCCATGTACTGATTCATTTGGTCTTGTCGAGAAGTTCTGTGCAGCACCTGTCTCAAGAATGTCTCGAAAGGTGTGCTTACTGAGGTGCGCCTTAGGGAAGTTCCAGTTCTTCTGGCCCTTAGGGTCTTGCATAGCGATGTATTTCTTGTGATTGGTGATTTAGCATGATCAATCTACAAGTAGACTTGGAGCCTAAAAATGAGTTCTCACCTCCAGAGAATGCTGAAAAGTAAGCAATCCCTCTTCACCAGCAGTGAGATTGCTCTCTGTGTGCACATCTAGTGTAATATACATGTGATATTCCATGTAGTCTGCAATGCACTGTAGAAGGGCATAACCTAGTGGCGAATCCTCTTGTGTGAGTACGTTCTGGGTGGTGAACAAGATTTGCTGTGCCCACCATGCCAGGTCATCAGCAGGTAGTATATACAAGGGAGCTTGTGCGCTCACCTTAGAAATATCTGAGAACTTGTTTCCATCACTAAATGAGACATTCATAACAGTTTTGAAGTGATTGAAGTTGTGCCATCGAGGAAAGGCATTGTGTCTACAACACGAAGGTTAGTGGATACCGACGGGTAATGATATTCAGACTCACTGCTCATTTACAGTTTTCTCAGCATGATGACCGAGCTCGTTGAGTAATCTCTTGAGTTCCCTAAAGAGATGTTTCCCCCATAGCCCTAGGTCGCCAAAGTGCAGGACGTCGAAACATAGTGTGTAGGCTGTGTCAGAATGATTGACTCTCCAGAAGGTGTTCTTTAAAGGTGTGGCGATGGTTGCAATTAATTACTATGTATATCACATCAATACAGCTGAGAGCATACTTCTACTGGCCTCCAGCTTTGTTTTTTCATATATTCTTCTCCAGTGGAGCGAGACTTCTTGTACAATTCATATTGAGTGATTGCCTCCTCTGCTTGTCAGAGTGGATGTGTTGTTGAATGATCATAGAGCTTGGTGGACAGGGCGAGGCAAATGGGGCAGGGGCAATCTGAGTTGGTGTCCCTTATCAGCGCCATCACACACCTGTCAATTGTATTACAAGGAGAAGTGCAAGAACTGCTGGAAAGAATCACGTACTGTTCTTCATAATCTGCCGATAAAATGAGAATGATTGGGTATAGCCAGCGCACAATTTCGTCAAAGCAGCTGTGTGAAAACCCCGTTTTTGACAAGAGGATAATAGAATCCAATAACTTGAGGAATGACTCATGCCATATCACATTTTTAAGGTTGGTGAACGACAGCTTGCCACTCTTGTCAGTGTCCTCAGCGCCCTGTAACAGGTTGAGCCATATCAATCATATTGTTGGAGGACTTAACATCTTGGGTTGGACACTTACTATGGACAGCCACCCCACGAGGCGTCCACCGCCAATGCCATTTCCATTCTGGATGCCAATAGGAAGATTCCCACAGCGAGCAATAACTGGATATGATTTGACCTTCCCAGATGATGAGAGGTGAGACTTATCAGCATATAGAATGAATGCGAATGGGACACCATTCTCTGGTAGGGCCAACTAGTTTTCGTGTATTGTAATCAGTACATATGGCATGGCCCAGACGATAAGCACAGGCCTACTTGGATTTTCCACCATCGATCCGCCGTCCATGGTTCATCAATGAACTGCTCGAAACGGGTTCCATTGTGTTTGTAAAGATGTTGGGTGTCCCATGTAAAAAATGGAGAGAGGAGGGGGTCCTGGAGTAGGTCCATTGCCCAGTCCCATAAGGGTTGAATGTATACTTTGTATTCCAGATCTTGCTTCTTATGTTGTACAGGTACAGTATGTTTCTCGAACTGATCTCAAGCAATACATAACAAAGTCCCATGGAATTTCTACACACTCACAGGTGTCATTGTGTGGCTGCACGATCCCAGGCCTTTGAAATGTCCGAGTGAGACTTGAAAGTTAATGCTGCCTCACCATTCCTCACCCTCTGGATGAAAGCCAGAAGTTTATCGGTTTGGTCCTTTGTGGGCTAGTTCTGCAAATTCAAAGTCTCTGGAAGTGAGGAAGGGTTGCAACGGCTCGTTGTCGATGGGCTGGGGCGCAGAGTATGAGCGAGAGAAGGCAGAAAATGATTCTGTAATGGTAGTGTGACCACTCTTTGGGTGGTATTCCATCTTGAAAGAATCCAGGCGGGCATCAGCAGACGCTGGGACCAGGTCTTTGGAGACAGGTCCCAGGACACTGGCCATACTCGTGTCAGAGCTTGCACCTAATAGTAAGAAACACAATCCAATCAGTAAGTTCCGGGGAAGACTATTTGACCTACATTGTCGTGAATCTCTGGAGATGCTCATTGCGTTGTCAATGTTAACGCCAGTATCCACCCCCTCCTTGACAGGGCCTTCTGTTGGTTGGAATTTAGAGTGATCTGAATTGCCCGTGCCTTCTGTACTAGGTAGGTCATGCAAGTGACTAGGCCCAGGGGTGTTGGCCTTACGTTCTTGATGCCAATGGTGCTTTTCCTTGCAATGCTCAGCTGATATTAGAGTGTCAAGTTAGCAAGATCGTGCTAGGTTTTGACTGGAGAAATATTACCTTTGAGATGGTCGTCTGCAACCTAAACTACAGCTGCAGAAAACTCCTTAGCTCGCCTTTTCTTTTCCCGCTTGTGCACACAGCTTGCTTTGTGCAATTTGAGTCCACAAGGAGTGAACAACTGCTGACAATGTTGGCACAGCACTTTCTCTATGGAGGCAGAGGATTGTACATAGTGTGAATGTTTCTTAGAGACGCCAGACATCATGAAATGCAGCGATCAGGTACAATTAAATAAGTGGATGGAATACACTGGCAAGGAATGTCGTTGATAGAAGGACAGGAGGGACCTAGTTGGGAAAGGTGAAGCAGTATTTAATACATTGAATATGGGACATACCTATAATAGGGTTGCACGCTTAGCACGGCTTTGACTTCTATCTCCATTTACATCTACACCGGCAGCTCAGTGTCTATTGTGTCCACCCCATCATTGTCCATTGAGAACCAGGGTGTTTATTTCATAGGCTTTCTAGCTTCGGGACTCAAAGTATGCACTTTGCTGTGAGACTCCTACAAAGATACACATCTAATGATCCTCAACATCACATCTCCTTCCACTAATCCTGAAAATCCTTCTCGACATCATCACCATTCTTGGATTCTATGCACTGGTATCTGAGAACACCCCGCTCATCAGCACTCTTGAAGACCTTGCTAAGTAGGAACCTGTCATCACATGCTATCCGGAACTTGTCTGCACGAGGAGATTTGATTTGAAGGTATGAGAGGATCTTGAGTGCATCCTGGAAGGCCACAATGGTAGGGGGAAAGGGGTATCATGTCAGCAAACGTGGGCGATAAGAGGTACATCGCAAGTCCCACAAACCTCAATACAAAGCTCAATACCACCACCCAGTACTGTGAACAAGAGATTATCAACATCCTCTCATGATGTGTCTAGGGATCACAACACCTTGGTGAATGTGAGGATCGCAAGGGGTGACAATGAATGCAGCTGTAGGTATTGCGAGTTGAAAACCTCCAACATTACCTCGGCTGGCTTCATAACAGCCAATGGATGGGCTTGGCAGTGCAGCGACTGGAAATAGCATCATTAAACACTGCATTAGAGTAGATGAACATCAAGGTGATTACCTTCTCTTGTAAGTTGTATGATCCGCAAATGAACCTCTGAATGGTGAGGATCATGTGAGGACAGTGGGTACCAATGTCCAAATAGGTGGGTGATGAAATGAGCGCATAGCCTAGACGCTTGCTCGTGCCCATAGAATGTGTCATGTTGAGGATTGGGCTGTGTTGAAGGAGGTTTGGTGGAGGGTGCCTGAGTAGGAAGGTCTAGTTACTGGTTGTGGGGGAAATACTCGAGAAAGTGACTTCCGAAGGTTAAGCATAAGACCATTGTGGCAATGCATTGCACCATCCTGAATGGCAGCAGATGTGACCTTGGAACGAGCCGCCGAGTTGCGTCACATATGTCTGCTTGACATTTATAGAACTATGAGAAAGGTTAAGGATCAAGAGGAAGAAGAATACCTACTGTGATTAATCCAAGCCTACATGGACAGATTCAGAGAATCCGTTGTGAGAGTTGACAAATGTGTATTTGTAGGTATACTTGGGTATGTGAGATAAAAAAGATATCCCTGCCACTGCCAGTGCCACCAGGTGCCACCCAGTAAATTAAGCTGTTCCTGGGCCTGGTGAATAGTGAAACACATTGAGTAGCTTCTTGAAGGACCGCCAGCCAATGGAAGTCCACTGAAGTGACACTGGGTGCCTTGGAAGCTATGGGAATAGTGATGAGTGTCTTGGGACGTGACTTCATTATTGCCAAACCATTTATATAATCACAACCTATTGGGACATTCTTCCATCACGGATGTAATATGGTTAGAAGGGTCCAGAAGACAGTCCAAATATGGCAGCCTTGAAAGGCTGTCAGGGTTTTTCTGACATATATCCAAGGTTTTACAGCATCACTACAGATCTTGGAGAAAATGCATATATTGTGACACAATGAAAATAACATGTACCAAGTAGGAGACAGTGTTTTGTAAGCAGGAAAGACAGGAGATAAGATATGCTAGTCAAGGTTGACATCAAATCCAGCTGTGGTCAGGATGACCTCAGGATCCATTGCACCATTCCTATCTGTTAAACTAGACACGTTGTTAGACCTCAGACAGTTGGACATAACTGACTGGATTATGTACCTAGACACATCATTAGACTATACAAGCATGTTAGTATGACGTCGAGTACATAAATGATAGGCTTACCCTTAGACAGTTGGACATAACTGACTGAGGGATAAGGAACAATGAGCGTGGGCTAAATACAAGTGGTTGACATTCCAACAAGTGTTGGAATGTCGGGTAGTTGCTACTACGGCATCTTCAACACTATCACAATTAATGAGGGACAGTGACAGGACAGGTAGCAAGACTTACCTGGATGTAGCCCACTTCACCCTCAGCAATTTCGTCTTCTCAGCATGGATTGGAGAGGTGTCACATTGTTCATAAGCCCAAGTATCTCCAGGTAAATTGGCATGTAGGTGCCCACTCGGAATAACACTTCACTTTGGCCTGCAACCATTTCGTCAAGCACAACCTTAATCTGTTAGCATTAATTAGTAGCCATCATTACTAGTAGTGAAACGAAAGTTACTGCGGTGGCTGCCAGCACAATGGTTGTAAGAACCTGTAATGGTTCTGTAAGATGGGAAACCTGTAGTATACCTTAGTAGTTAGTCACTAAGGTAGACTATGGTAATGTGTCTAATGGTAAGTACGTGATTACCTAAGATGTATGTCTACATTTGTATTCCAACAACAATAACCCTTGGTACTTCCTCCCAAAATACTTCTGGAAAAAGCTTGCCCACTGACAATGATGTGGTGTAAAAGAAGTCGATTATAAGACCAGAAAGCGCAGGGTGCGCAAGGTTGTTCGTGTGTCCCTGCTGGCACAGTCAGATGATTCAGAATGAATTGTTGAGGGCTTACCTCATCATCCACCCGATTTTTCAAGAACTGTCCACGTTCGAGGAGACCCTTTCCAATGTTGACATTTTCTTCATGGTGATTTTCTGGATCCCAGTGATAGCGTTGTCCAACGTACACGTGTGCCTTCTTTCTCAGCGCTGAGCGCCAGCTTCCTAGATCTTCCCACAGCTAAAATTTGTGGTGTTAGTCATGAAAGCCTGCAGCAATGATCAACATACCAATTTGTAGATATTGTTACTGTAATGGGGCCATCACCCTGAAATGAACCTATTTAGCCATGCTTGGACATTATTCTGACACTTACCATCAGGGACAAATAAGCCACAGAATCGTCTTTCCCGAATGGCTTCCTCAACATATTCATGGGCCAAACCATTGAACTGAGAATGGGGGGGGAATGTGTTGACAGATGCCACATCACAGTGGGAAATTGCTTTGCTTGTTCGAGGATATTATGAACTGTTGGTTCATAAAATTGGAGTTGGTGCAGTTCCAAACCTTCTATCACAGGACCAGTTGGTGGGATGGTAGTGTGGGGTTGGTCAGCAGTTCCAGGTCACTGTGAAGGTTGATGGATTTGAGGGGATGAAGAACTTGTCAAAGATTGCTGATCACATGTAGCACTCAGCTGAGAATTGTCGGGAAGATGAGGGGGGCAGTTGCGTCGATGATGTGCAGCGACAACATCTTTGGCACCATCTCCTGTCAGCTACACGCAGCTGGACTCCCCTTATATGATTATGCTTACCTTGGCCAACAGACCAGGGTGGATGAGGGGCATTGTTGTGTTGATGGTGTGTGCCATCTTTGGCACTGTATTCTGTTGACCATGCTCAGTAACATCTCCCTTATATATTAATGTACTCACCATGTCCGACAGGCTGGGCCTCACAAGGTGGATGGCGGGCACGATTGAATTGTGGATGTGCTGCTGTGGTATTTTCAATGCCGTCTCCTGTTATCTATACTCAGCTACATTCTTCTCATGTCAAGAGACTCACCATCTTCTCAGACTTCAATATCCGGTACCTACATCCCACCTGTAAGATATTAGCATTGAATCCGCCATGGAAAACTTCTTGTGCAAACCTTTGTCGAGGTAAGGTTGACCCTGCATGGCCAGATGAGAACCTGCCACTTGATGTCAATAAAGATTTCCCATTGTTTTCACAACCTTACCATTGCATATAACTTCTTCTGCAGAACACTCATCGTCACTTGGTGATGTCTCATTGATAAGAGGGTCATCATCTTGTTCCACATCAGGGGTTGCATAAATACTATGACCAGGTTGTACCACAAGGGGTTGATTATAAATTGATGTGGTGTGGCCTAAGCCAACAGGGCATGGAGGCAGAGAGCCGAGTTCGTAATTGAAGAGGTTTTGAGCTGCAGGCTGCACACCAAGTTGTGGGTGCGTCGGTCAATGATCTTCCTGGGAATAAGTGTTAGAATCTAGTGGACTTGATTGAGAAGTGTGAGGCACTCCGGAGAGTACAGCAGATCCAGGCTGTACATGGGACACATGTGGAGGTGCCTGACTAGTGAGGGAAGCCAAAGCAAGCATCCTGAGGTGCAAGGAGTGACCAGAAACAGGTTGAGATGCATGATTGACTCGCTTGCCAGGGTCAAAATTCCCTCACGATGAAACAGATGGCGCATGAGAGGTTGGTGCGGTTGAGGTACCACAGGACAGTGCACTGAAGCCCATGGAGCCAGTATGCAATGAAGGTGGGCCTGATGTGTTTGACAACAGATCCAGAGTCCAGTGATTGCCATGTTGGCTTTGTCGGCTGCCTGATGTGGGAGGCAACCTGAAGCCAAACCGCTGACCTGGCGCAGCTGAGCTGAATGCTGGTGAAGGCAGTAACTGAGAGTTGTCAATGGTTGCCTGAGGTTATGGGTTCTTCACAATCCTACCAGTTCTCTTCATGATTTCCTTCTGTTCTCCCTCACGTGCGGTCTACAATGGCACGTGGTCAAACTGTTGCCTCTGGAAAGCATGTCACCTGCTCCCACTGCTGACATCATTCCCATTCTAAACACTTCCCCAAATGTTGCTATCAATTATGAGTGCAATCTCAGGACATTGTTTTCTTGACCCCACAGTCACCACCTCTTGGCCAGGGGTGGTCTATTGTGGTGTCTAGCACTTCATTATTCTGGGGTACCAGGGCCAGTCCAAACTCTAATGGCAGCTAGCCTTAGCTGCCCTAACGGACACGCTCATCACTCTGAACTTACAACAAACAAGATCAACACTCCTCACGGGTATTCCCCTTCAATGAGCCCATGACCGCTAAGGTAAGCTGATCTAGTCTGGGTAGGAATAACTAGGC
>MU121405.1:0-12350 GCA_014904835.1 Paxillus ammoniavirescens
AACGATGGGTCGGCGTTTGAACAAGAAAGCGGCGAAAGAAGCTGAAGCTAGGTGCTGTTAGCTCAGCTTGAACTCGCAATTTTCGTTGACATGCACACAACCGAGGATGGCCAGCTTGGAGAGTCCCGGGTCTGGTGGTCCCAACGTTATCAATGGTTGAAGGATAATGGATATCTACTTCGACCCCGTTATGCCTCGAATTGGCCGCCTTCCTGGCAAGGAACCAAGAGCAACTGGGCTACGTGTGAGGAGAGTCTTCCACCAGACGTACGTGTGGTGAATGTCGGGAGCGAGCCTCGTGTAACTCACATTGCCGCAGTTTCCTAGCAGAATACCGGATGCTATGCGCCTTTCCGATGGCAAATATGTTACCCTCAAGCTAGTGAAGAAAACGGACCATCCCCACGAGATTGATATCGCTCAATTCTTCTCCTTCGCGTCGCTAGCTGGTAAGATTGTCAACTACTACGTTCCAATCCATGATGTTCTCCCCATTCCTGGTGACGAAGAGAGGGTGATCATTATCATGACCCTCGGAGGTTATAACAACCCTCCTTTCGATACAGTTGGAGAGGCATTGGAATGCTTTCAACAGCTATTCGGGGTAAGTTCCTCTAGGTTTTGGTCGTCCGACAGCTAACATTTTTCAGGGCCCCAACTTTATGCACAAGCATCGTGTTGCCCATCGGTAGGTCTCGCTACCCACAGGAACTCCAGAAATTTTTGTTCATCATTCAATTTTCAGCAGGGATTCTATGTCTAGAAACATCATGGTGGACGCCAGTAGTCTTTATGTCGGCGCGTTCCATCCCGTTGTTCCGCTGATGAGGCGGAACTGCTCTGGATATGCACGCTTCAGGACTCGGACCCAACAACCCCGGAACATCTCCTCATCGATTTTGGTCTGTCACGCCGCTATGACCATTCAGTCGCGAAACCCCTCAAAGTCTCGATACGGGGAAGCGACAAGGATGTCCAAGAGTTTCGGAACTCCGGCACGCCTTGCGATCCTTTCTCAACCGACGTATTCTACTTCGGTTATGCCATCAGGAATGCTCTTGTTGACGTAAATAGTACCACCTTGGGTTTGCAGTCGGGCTGAACAGCATCGTCAGCCATACCTTGGGTCTGACTTTACACAATCTTTGATAGCCGATGGTTCAGCGGGACCCCTCCAAACGTCCTACTATGGATGAGGTCATGAAGCGGTTTGACACTATTCAGGCTGGTCTCCGCACCTGGCAGCTACGCTCTCGCGTCGTCGATAAAAGGTAGAGTGTATTCTCTCACTGGATGCTTGGAGTTGTTGCAAGGGGTGTTCCGTTGGTTCCCCTTGGAGCTGATCCTATTGTCACTGAGATAAGGAAGTTTCCAGCGGAATGCACATCACTATACTGTGGAGTTATGCGTGCCTACCGCGTCATAGATATCGAACCATGCATTGTTGTGAAGCGGGGACGACCGGTCGGATGCGTCCTGGCCAAATTGACGAATCCGATGGGACGCCACCGGAAGAATTTGTGATAGTTGGTTCCCTTTTGACAGGTCATCTAATTTCTTCAATATATGTTTCGCCATTCAGATCTCAGAGCCTCCTTCAGTTCGCCCATCGGATAAGTGCTTTGGCGCCATATATAGTGACATGCGATAGACGGGCCGATCCGTTGGGCATCCACGTCAACTTCCCATGAACACCAGGCACATGTACGGACGAGGGGGTATGTATCAAGTATAGGTACTTATGTACATGCTGGTTGCCGCTTCAAGCTTCAAGTTTGATGACAACACACAGCCCTGTCACCCTGATGGTCAGATACGTGGTCAGATACGTGCTATCATGTGGGTAAATGTGGGTCCAGCGTGAGTGATTCATGTTGCGACTCGGAGCGATCTCGGCGCTTCGGATTACAAAGTGATCCCAACAGTAAATTTATGGCCTTGCGAACGGCCTCGTCTCCAGCCCCGTTGAACATACCAAGAGACGTGAGCATCTCGCTTCAAGTTGTCAGGCCAGCAGCGCTGACGAAACTTCGCAGGGCTGCAAACACAGTTGGATACGAATCCTTTATACAACGGCACTTCGATGCGATCACGAAGATTTAATCGCAACAGGATCTCTGATCTTTTTAAAGGCCGATGCCGTCACCTTCCTCCGCGGAGCAACCGGTTATGGAGCTTACTTCTTGGTCTACGCAAACTCATTCAGCGAGAGACTACACAAAAAGGGTTCCGCCGCAACCATAAGCTCCCTGAACTCCATCCTATGCGGTGCGGCCGTTGGATATGGGGTAAGCCTTTGACTATGATTGGCGTCGTCCAGCTCACTGATGTCCCTGGAGTTATGGGCAGTGATAAACCCAATAGACATGATCAAATTTCGAACGCAGACTGGCTAAATTCTCACCTTCGACCAGTCAAAATTACGATGCAACGAGGGACCGGAAAGTCTGGCGGACAGAAGTCATCGGCGCCTTCACGCGTAAACTTGGCACTACCATCGTCCAGTAGGTGAATATCCTGACTAGATCGATTGACGTAGCAATACACTTGGGTTTGAGATGGCAAGGCGAGTGCTGTATTTGCATGCCCTCCGCTTCTAGAGAAATACCATTAACATCACGGACATGACTGGGGGGACTTTGATTTACGCACGCCAAGCTAGTCATAGAGGGATTAGACGACGTTCAACATTGGCATGAAGCTAGCTGAGCGACGTCTTGTCCGTGACCATGTCCACCGGTCCACCATCGGCCCTCGGGTATAAGATCTAAGTTACTAGTACCATCAGGTCCCTCTCGCCCACGTAATTGTCTGTGCTGAAATCCCTGGACCGCGACAGGTGCATGTAGATCGGATAGCCACTACATCTTCCCAACGTTATATTTACGGTCATCAATGTTTGCGGATGTGCTCATCAGTGGGCGACTTCTAGTGCTCGTATGGCATGTGTTGTTCTCTGCATGTAACATTGGGTCAGAACTTCCCTCCAGATGAATCTCTTTTCACATGAAATTTTCGGAACTTGGTGGTGACTACGATTGAATCCAAATACAAGGACGTATTTGCACTGCCTTGTGAATTTTGATACTCAAGTTGGCACCGCTAGGGACGGGGGTGGCCGTCTAGCCCTCTATCGGCACAATGAACTATTCGCAGGCCAAGCGCATCACAGGGAGGGGCAGGGCCGAATAACTTTGGGCATTTGCCTACTTTGACCGCACTGAAGCGGGTTGAATTCCCGCTGCCCTGGTCGTTATTTGAATCTCAACCGACAATCAGTGACATGCGCGAATATCGTCCTGAGGTTTCTTCGTTGCCACTACGAGTAAGACCGCGTTTCCTCGGATAACAATGCAGAGTGTTATTAATATAGGTACACTTAATGGGCTCATTGGAAGTTACGAGGTAGTGGTGAGTCAAGGCAATGGATCAAGCGGAAACACATGATTATGAGCGGCTAAGGAATGTGATTAGGACATGGACGAAGTCACACAGTAGGCACACCTACAATTATCGTTGCTAGAAATACCATTGTTGACATTAATTCCCGAAGCAGTAGAGTTGTAATTGTGGACGCTGGCATTGTAGTTGTGGTAGTGGAAAGTGTTGACCCCGATGCCTGCGGATCTGGGGCTGGTAGGTGAGGAGGCACCACTTCGGATGGACGATGACATCTCCATGGGATCAGTCGTACTTTCTGTGGCTTGGTCCATCGTGATATTTTCACCGCCGGACGGGCTTCCATCGGGAGACGGATTTCCAGAGACTTCAAACTTGCCTTGCATCGCAAGTTGAACGGAAGCCATTTGCTGGTTAACAGGGCCATCGACAACGGCGATGCCTTCTATCTGTTCGTCTTCTGCGATGGACTCTTCTATACTCATTATTTGAGAGGTCGCTATTTCCAAAAGAAATTTCGAATACCTGGAGCTGGAGTGTCGACTGATCCCAGTGAGACGATGGATAGGCAGGCTCGCCTCATTTTCTCCGAGTTTGTCTTGATGGGTTGTCAGCTAGCTGTACCCCAACGATAACGTATGAAAAGAACTACCACAGTCTCAGTGTATAGCGTTAGGCTTGCCTCAAGGAACATCCGCGTTGCGCGGAGCCTCGAAAAGACTTTGAATGGGTTGTATGATTTTTGTTGTTGCAATTTTTCTAGCTTCGCTTTCTCTTCCATTAAGCTTCAGGAATTGTTAGTACCTCCAACCATCGCTATGGAATATAAAGTTACTCACTCGTCATACTGGCTTTTTGCCTCCTCGAGAAATTCACGACTGGAGTCCAGGGTTCTCGACATTTCCCGCATTCTCATCATCTCGTCCATCGTAGCTCGAAGCACCAGAGCACCTTCTCGCAATGGCCCCGTTCCCTTGACCCTTGCAAGTGGGAAGATATCACGATCGTAGCTGCCCGCTGAGCCAAGGTTCACCGGGAAAACCACGGTTTGACGGTCGTTCGAGGGCATGAAGGGAAAAAAAGTTGATGAGCAACTTGGTCATATCGCCTCGGGCCCTCTTAACGGGGATCACCCGCGTGGAAAATTATTCATATCCACTGGGTCAACTTTGACGGAAATGCAAACGTGTTGTCCCGACTTCTAGTACTCATATGGTATATGTTGTTCTCTGCATAGTACTAGTACAGCATGGGGCCGGAATTTGGCTCTTGGCTCTCTCTTTTCATATTGGTGACTACAATTGAATCGAAATATTGCAAGGATGCTACTTATCAGCACAATGCACTGTACGGCACATCATATGGTCAAGTAACGTTGGGCATTTGCCCATTTTGACCGCACTGCTTAAGCGGGTTGACTGTGGTTTGGTCGTTATTGTATTTTAACCAAATGATGCTCATATCTAGGAGGTAGCGACTGATAATCGGTACCATCCGGTAATATCGTCCTTTCAGGCCAATTTTCTTTGTTCTCACGACCAGAGGGGCCACGTTTCGACGGGCAACAAGCAGAGTGTTATTAATACAGGCAGTCAAGTACTGGCAATAGGCTGATTGTAAGTTGTGAGGAAAGGCAGTGGATTAGCCAAAAATATATGTCAATAGCCAAGGCATAAAGATCATCGATCTCGATCAGGCCTTCAAGCTTCAGGACATGGATGAGGCCTTGAGGTCACAACAGTAATTATACCTACAACTATCGTTGTTGGTCCCTATGTATGCTTCATACACCAAAGCTTTAATTTTACTTCCGATCTGAGTTCAAATATAGATACTCCGCGAATATTTCGGGGTTTGCATCGTGGATCCATATTTGGGCGTGTTTGCATGAAGGTGTGGTCTCACACTAACCATGCGCCGGTCGGACAGGAAGGCAGACAAGGACGCCGAAGTTGAGCGAGAGGATGCTTCGAGAGCTCAGCTTGAACTTGCAGCTTTCGGTGAAACTCACACGCCCCGGGGGGGCCTGCTTTCCAGGCCCGAATTCTGGTGGCGTGATCACTACCAATGGCTGGAGACGAGTGGATACCTACTCCGACCTCGCTATGCACCGGACTGGACTCCCTCTTGGCAGGGGACAAAAAAAGACTGGTTCACATGTGAGGATGGACGGTCAGCGAGGGTATGCTCGATCATGGGAACCAATCTATCGACATTCGACTCACCGAAATGCAGTTCCCCACCAGAATACTTGATGGTACCCGTCTTTCGGATGGCGCCTATGTTGCTCTCAAGCTGGTGAAAAAATCGGATCATCCTTGGGAACGCGACATTGCTCAACTCTTCTCCTCCGAGCCACTGGCTGGTGAAAGTGCCAACCATTGCATCCCGATTTACGACGTTCTCGTTCCTGAAGACGAGGATCGTGTAATCCTTGTCATGCCACTGCTTCGAGACTATAGACAGCCACCGTTCGATACAATCGGAGAGGCTGTGGAGTGCTTTCGGCAACTATTCGAGGTGAGTTCGCGTTGACTGTGGTTGTCGGTTGGCTGACTTTCAGCAGGGCCTACAATTCATGCACAAGCACCGTGTTGCACATCGGTACGTGGCATAATACAGGCACATGCATTACATACGTCTCCAATTACTTGCAGAGATTGTACATCGAGAAACATCATGATGGACGCCACTAGTCTTTATGTTGATGCCTTCCATCCCGTTAATCCGCGCATGAAGCGAGACTTCTCGGGGTATGCGCGGTTTAGAACTCGGACGCAGCGACCACCCAGGTATTATCTGATCGATTTTGGTCTGTCACGCCGCTATGACCATTCAATTGCGAAACCCCTCGAAGTGCCGATATGGGGAGCCGACAAGGAAGTTCCAGAGTTTCAGAACTCCAATGATCCTTGTGATCCTTTCGCAACCGACGTTTTCTACATCGGTAATGCGATCAAGAAAGATTTTGTTGATGTAAGCAGTATCACCTTGGGTCATGCGCTCGGGCTGACAGCATCGCCAGCTAAACCATGGGTTTGACTTCATACAACCTTTGATAGCAGATATGATTCAGCAGGACCCCTCCAAACGTCCCACCATGGATGAGGTCGTGAAGCGATTTGACGGTATTCGGGCTGATCTCCGCAACTGGAAGCTGCGTTCTCGCGTTGTGGATATAAGGGAGAGTACATTGGACAGTGTGATTCGAGGTACCTCTCACTGGATGCGACGGATTGGATTTGTCGCAAGGGGCGTTCCGGCTATTCCCACGAGGTCATCATGAGGCTTACACCTGAGGCAAGGACCACTTTGTCTGTCGAACAAATTGGTGAGAAATTGGCTAACATATTTCGCTTAGATTAACGAATCTGGCAAACGAACATAGTGACAAAACGTAATTTAATTATGTACAACATTTGAATAAAGTATGAACCACAGAGGGTACATATGTCTACAGAAATGTACCCACTTTGGGACCTAAATATATTTGACCTTGTCTCTAGGGCGAGATTTCCCCCCTAAGATTTAGGTGGGAACCGACCATAGGCAGGCAAGCTGAGACAAACATGAAAACATATTGCACCCGGGCTCATAACTCTGCTTATTATTTTCATTCGAAGATCATATAATAACACGATGCAGACGGGCAAAATGACTGAGACATCGGCATGTCAAATCAGACGGGCGGCACAAGATGGACGGCACTCTGCTTCGACAATTTCTTTCAGACAATCAGTGTAAAACCATGATTATGTGGCACTATCATTTCCCCCCATTATTGTCCGGCTGATCTTGTTTCTGAATTCCAATTGCCGCGTGTTTGCACCACCCAGACAAGAACCTCCGAAACAGTTGCAAGCTAATCATTTTGCACTCCGCAACAATTAGGTGACATACCACTCACATGCGACGACCAGTGAACGAAGGCCAACTCGAAGGCGACTTTAAGACCTCTTTCTACGCGCTGACATGTGTCGTCACTGCGAGCATGCGCCATCTACACGTGCCAGTTATTACCCATTCAAATCTTGATGCACTGTGCACCGATCTTATTGGTAGGTTCTTGTGGATCCAGAACTTGAAACGTCGCAACTAGGTGGCCCATCAGGGAATAGGCGGGGACGTCCACGCCCGAGTGGCGAGCGGTTTCTGCCCCATGCATTCAAACGTTTTGTCATTTCATATGGTATAAGTAGCTTCACAAGACTGCTGATTAACATCATTTTTGGACCATCGACAGGATGCATAAATTATGCGCGACCCAAAACAACTCTAGCAATCAAAACTTTTATCCTCATTCCCAACTTCACGGTAAGTTCTCCAAAATATCGGATCAGCTGATGCCACAAGAACAAGAGCAGAAAAGAAGAGCCCAGCAAGCTCAGAAAGAACTCGCTCTTTTTGGTACAACTGAACGCCTTTCTCCGGAAGAGCTAGACAGTAGGGAAGTCTGGTGGCGTAATCAATTCGAATGGTTGAAGGCTCGCGGCTATCTTTTGCGTCCGCGTTACTCTCCTGTATGGGTGGCTTCCTGGAAGAAATCGGACAAGAGGTGGTTTCGAAGTGAAGACTCAAGGAACCTTGAGGTACATTCGAGCTTTTACTCAAATTTATCTGTTACTAACTTATCACTTATCAACGCATCAAGGCCGGGCACATCATAGATGCCACTCGACTATCAGATGGTCAATATGTCACCTTGAAACGGCTCAGCAAGTCAGCGCACCCTCACGAAGTTGATATCGGACTATATTTCTCCTCCGAGAGTCTCTCTTCTCAGCCAACCAATCATTGCGTTCCGTTTTACGAGGTTCTTGCCCTCGATGACAATGATACCGTTATTATCGTCATGCCATTGCTCCGACCCTATTCAGATCCTCACTTTGACACTTTTGGTGAAGCGGTGGAATGCTTTCGACAGTTATTCGAGGTGATACAACTCATCGTTGAGAAGTCTGTGCCTTCTGATCGTCCGCTAGGGTCTTCGCTTTATGCACAAGCATCACGTCGCTCACCGGTGCGTTGATGACTGGAGAAACTTTCTGCGTTTCTTAATCCTCAAGTAGTGATTGCACGAGCGGAAACCTGATGTTCGACCCACGGAATCTCTATCCAGATTCCTTCCACCCCATGGAAATTAGTCTGAAAAGGGACTACACTGGCCCTGCAAAGCACCTCACTCGCACCCAACGACCTCCGAAATACTACCACATTGATTTTGGTCTATCTCGTCGGTATGACCCTTCTGATACCAATCCCAAAGAAGAACCTATTTTCGGGGGCGACAAGCAAGTACCAGAGTTTCAAAACTCGATTGAATCTTGCAATCCATTTCCCACTGACGTCTTCTATATCGGAAATGCTATCAGGAATGACTTTATTCAGGTCAGTCGTCCGCTCCGGTCTTTGCCTCGTCTATCCGCCACTTACCTTTCGAGTTCATGTAGACGAAACGGGGGTTCGAGTTCATGCAGCCCTTGGTGGCCGACATGATTCAGACTGATCCAACCAAGAGACCCACGATGGATGAGGTGGTCGCGCGATTTGACACCATTTGTCGCAGCCTGAGCAGCTGGAAACTGCGCTCTCGCGTCGTGGATGAAGACGAGGATGTATTCGAACGGTTTACTCGTACCATTTCCCATTGGACACGTCGGATTGGTTTCGTCATCAGAGGTGTTCCAGCTATACGCGCTCCACGATCCTGATACCTAAGACCTATGTTGTATCATTCATAACATGCTATATCTCAGGGAACGTCACTGAGATGACATCATCACAGCGCATTCTCGTGCTGCTACCACTCTCCCTCGCCTTCTATGATGGTGTCAGCTGGCACTGTACCGCGGACGTAGGTTCCTCAAATTACTGTACTGACACCTCTGACGTATTTCGTTGTGTTCCATACTTTCACAAATGACCCCTTGCTAGTACAGACGCAAAAACTTGCTCAGTCCATCTGGCAAGGTTCGTGCAAGTGAGTCAATCAGATGGCAATTCAGAACCTCTGGGTTGCGGGTAAGGCATTCTAAACGCACTGAGGCACCTTCGTTAGACCTCTCTTGATTGCGCTGCGGTATGGCAGTGCAACAAGGCACCCCTATCGAAGGCTAGGTCTTGAGGTTGCGATGATTGATATTACCCGAGTCTCTCGAGTCAAACACGCTCTTGGGGCCAGGTAATTCCTTGCGTTTACTGCATTGGCAAGCCGAATTTTCGTCTGGTCCCGAGGCTCATCGATCCGTATGTCTGAATCGCAGCTTCCGCAACGCAGTATGTCCGCGACTTTGTACGCTTTTCCTCAACCTGATATTATCATAGACCTTGAACTTTTACTAGTATGTGAGATCGTCTCTCGGAATCCAATACACGCTAATCTCGCCCTCAATCGGACGACCTCACGGACTTGAGCACCTAAGAGCAGAAAGGTCCTGGCGCCGGATAACGGAAGTGATGAACAGAACCCCAATCTGAAGCAATACTTCGCAGTGAGTAGCAGAATAGTCAGTCACGCACGCCCGACAGAGATACTCGACGTCCTATACCAACATGCTCGGCAGGTGTCAAGATCAAGTTGAATTGCGTTTCGCGCAGTCAGAGAGGAACGAATAAAGGCAGATATCCTTACTGAAGCAGGTGGATTGCTCCTTTTGCGCGTTGGGGACTTGAACATAATCTTTGCACTGCAGTTCCCCAACTGCCTCTGAGTCCAGTGCGGAGCCTACCTCCACGCGGTCGGACGCACCCTCTCATTCAGGGCCAGCCATCTGCGCGTCTGCTGGGTACTGGTCAGATTCAGAGCAGTACGCTCCGAGGGCGAGCGTGGCCCCCTACTCATGCCTCCGCTCGACGAACCCATCTTCGTGTCTCATTCCCCAGACGTCAGAGGGAGCGACCAACCTCTCGAGCGCACGAATAACGTACTCTGGTTTTCAGCATCGATGTATCGACTCACACGGAAGTAATTGCGGTAGATCGAAATGTTTCAAAGTATCGACACCATGGTGGATTCTTCCTCGCCACCGAGCGCTCCTGGATGCCCAAGTTCATTCTGATTTCGAGCGGGTTTTGACCAAGTTCTAAGCAGAGTGGTCGTTTGTAGGCGCTTTGATAGGAGCCTTCACGGATCTGGCTTTCCGATCACTTTGTATTCTTGTGGATGAAGCTTACCTCGTGCGACCTTGCAAGGCCATGCCAGACATTCCTTTCCACTGTGTCTCGCAAGGCGTTTCTGAGCAAAGTATTTCCACGCAAAACGTTACGAGGCTAGAATGCCTTGCACGGCCTTGCGTGGTCCTGTTGGCCCCTTCCAGACCTTGCAAGGTTTAGGTGTTTTTACTGATGTTAAACAGGTCGGCATGCGGAACGACCAAGAGACAATGGACGTGCGAGACGGGCAGGACGACTGAGACACAATGGATGGGCAGGACGACCAAGACACGTCGGACGAGTTGGACAAGATGGATGTGACTGCCATGGTAATTCAGATACTCCGGGTGTTTCGACAATAGCGCACTTTTTGAGACAATCAGTTTAAAATCATGATCATGCACGTCATCATTTTTGTTTCTGTGGTCTTGTTTCATAATTCTCCATTACTCACAATTCCGCAACTTAGACCGAATCATTTTGCACTCCGCGACCATTACACACACCGATTTACTTCGTGCTCACATGCAGACGACCCAGAGGTCAACCGAAGGCGACTTGAAGACCTATGTCTGTGTTCTGATATGTGTCGTTTGCACTGCGAGTATGCTCCATTTACACGTGACAATTATCACTGGTTCGATGCGTTCAAGTTGTGCACCGATTTTATTTGTAGGTTCTTGTGGATCCAGAACTTGAAACGTTGCAACTAGGTGGCCCGGATCAGGAAATAGTTTGGGCCGACGTTCACGCCCGAGCAACGGCGAGCAGTTTCTGCCCCTTTCATTCTGACGTTTTGTCCTTCCATATCATCAGTTGCGAGGATACCAGAGCAGCTTCACAACACCGCTGATCGACATCATTTTTCGGGTCATCGACGGAATGCATAAATTATGCGCAACCCAAAAAATTCTAGGAATCAAATTTTTATCCTCTTTACCAACTTCGCGGTATATTCTCCGGTCTCACCAACCATGCGCCGTTCGAAGAAAAAGGCACAGAAGAAGGCAGACGAGAACGCCGAAGCCGAGCGACAGAAGGCTCTGAGAGCTCAGCGTGAACTTGCAGCTTTCGGCGAAACCCACAAACCCAGGAAGGGCAAGCTTTCCGAGCCCGAGATCTGGTGGCGTGACCACTACCAATGGCTGGAGAACAGTGGATACCTGCTCCGGCCTCGCTATGCACCGGACTGGACTCCTTCTTGGGAGGGGACAAAAAAAGAATGGTTCGCATGTGAGGATGGACGGGCAGCGGAGGTATGCTCGATAACGGGACCCAATGTATCGACATTCGACTCACCGAAATGCAGTTCCCCACCAGAATACTTGATGGTACCCGTCTTTCGGATGGCGCCTATGTTGCTTTCAAGCTGGTGCAAAACTCGGGTCATCCTTTGGAACGTGACATCGGTCAACTTTTCTCCTCCGAACCACTGGCTGGTGAAAGTGCCAACCATTGCATCCCGATTTACGACGTTCTCGTTCCTGAAGAGGACAGTGTGATCCTTGTCATGCCGCTGCTTGGAGACTATAGCGAACCACCGTTCGATACAATCGGAGAGGCTGTGGAGTGCTTTCGGCAACTATTCGAGGTGAGTTGGAATTGATTACGGTTGTCGGTTGGCTGAATTTCAGCAGGGCCTACAATTCATGCACAAGCACCGTGTTGCCCATCGGTACGTGGCATAATGCAGGCACATGCATGACATCCGTCTCCAATTCCTTGCAGAGATTGTACATCGAGAAATATCATGATGGACACTAGCGTTTGGGTCGATGCCTTCCATCCCGCTACTCCGC
>MU121407.1:0-12182 GCA_014904835.1 Paxillus ammoniavirescens
GGGATTTCCCCGATAGCCCTCGCCACTGGCAGGAGGTTGTTGGATGGGAATGATCGCGAGGCACAAAGGGGCCATGCTCCACTATAAAAGAGTGAGCCAGGGCACTCATACATATGAACGCAGTTAGTAGGGCCGTTATGTGCATCAGTTCATCATTACGTAGGGCATCGCCGCTACCTTGTGACTCAATGGAGGTTTGATGGGCATTGACAACTTGAGTGCACCCTCCCGCCACCCCACCCCACCAATAAGCTTAGTATTCATGGGTTGTCCGGACTGTTTCAAGGTCCAGTCTGAGGCAGTGTCGATAATTTGGATAAGTGATCAGTGGACGTTAATAAGAGAGAAATCTACCTCAACCCGAGCAGCAGTTCTCGGAAGCCTTCAAGTTGCAGTGTCAGATGAAACGTTTCAACCATCCCATGGTTCCATCACCCCAACGGAGTTCTACACATCTTTTCCACTCGTGTCGGACTGGCATGAAAATCTGGAGATAGCCTGAGCAATGTGGCTGAGGGCGGCTGTGGACCTGGCTAATCCATTTGGGACACTAGCAAAAGCTGGTTCCGGCAGATGGTGAGGTTTTACAGCTTTCTCGAACAACCATGGACTAGCCTGCTAGTACAAAAAGCTCATGATAAATTATCCAAGAAATACAATATACCTTTTGATTCTGCCTGGCATCATCCACCAGCAGACTACACCCAACCTTATAGGACGCACTACACATCCTACTCTATACGTCGGTCGGGAAGGTGAATCTAATGGGCGATATCGCAAGTTCCTCTGTGAATTTGTCCATGGTGTATGCGTTTTGATCAAATTCGCGGAGGTGGAGTTGCATCCGTGTAGCAAGCATGGTATGCATTATCGCTTGGTATCCGGGAGTAGACGTATGAGCCAATACTATGGGTCGAGCATGCGGATGGTGTAGTGATAAAAAGTGGGAACTCACTCAGTGATTATGTCGGCGGATTGGGGCTGGGGATACGAGTGAGGTAACATAAAGAGAAGCAGAGCGGAGAGACGAACAGGGACGAGGACCATATGAGGACATTTGCGATCGACATGCCTGAATGGTGAATCGTTTCGACTGATCCAGAAAGAGGTGATTGCGGTAAATACTTACTGAACATAGTCACACAATAAAATACCCCATCACGTGTCATGTTTTGAACTAGGGCATTTGGCGTGTGCCGGAAATGCCGGAAGGCACGATACAACGTGAGGGCAGTGGTTACTGTGAACAAGGACAGATGAGCCCCAGTGCACGTCGTACATGATATCAATTTCGGCGCACCTGCCTCAGCGACCATGATGACTACGAAAGCTGCGAAAACGACAGAACTAGCGCCCGCCTTGTAACACCCCGAGATGATTGGCAGTGCGGGTTCCCCATCTACATATTATCAACTCTGGGAGAGGTCAACACATGTCACATACTTACATGTAACAGAGGGCAAAAACGACTGAAGAATGAATGCTGTGGCCGCCGTGTAAGCCTGAGTCGCAAAAATCAACAGAGAAGCTAAGAGACTTGAGTAGAGGGTTGTGGCCTTACTATAGCAACACAGCAGAATATCACAACGACTGCCTTATCCCGATTCCACATAGCGTAGGCTCGGAGGCCAAAGATCACTGGAATACCAACGCTTAGATTGAGAGATCACTGATACGTGTCTACTCACCCTCCGAGAGAGTGGTGGCAACCGTACTGATGGCTGCACAGACGCAGTCAGTGGAACGGAACGCCGAATAGAGCGGTATGCTGCTTACCAACAAGAAGGTAGAGCACTGTCTTACAAGTCTAAAACCAACATGGTATTGTTTGTCGCCCTTCTCGTATCCAGTAGGAAGTCACTTACGTGTGGACCCACATTTACTGCGAAGGAGCCTTTGGAAATTGTTCAAGCAAGATCAGTCACACACTAACAAGACGCTGGATGTGTACGTACTGAACAGTATGACTGGGATGATTATGAAAGGTATGTATCTTGTCGGCACAAAGAGGGCTTTTCCAATGCTCCAGTCTCTTCGACTCCAAATAAACGTCACCTGCAACCTGGTCAGGTGCGCGATCTCATGTGTGGATAAACGTTGAACATACCTCGTCCTCAAGCTGATAAAAGTAATCAAAAATCTGTTTCGTTGGTGACATTCAATCGCACTGAAACTTTTAGACTGGGAGACAGCTGCTCACAAACAGAATGGAAATTGACACTGTAAAGAGCTTCAGCCAGGGATCACCGATCCGAGGAAGCGGACGTGCCTTGGAAACACTGTACAAGTCTGGCTCAGCTTATCATCTGGTTTTAGGAATACGCACGTTAACAGTGAACGAAGATTCCATTGCAAAAACTTGCCCTCGCCACTGGCAGGAGGTCGTTGGATGGAAACGATCTTGATTCGTGAGGCACCGAAGAGGCCACGTTCTACTATAAACCCAGAGGATTCGTGAATGCAGTCAGTAGGGTCGCCATGGTTCGTCGTTACGTTCGTCGATGGGCATCGCCGCTAGCTTGTGATTGACGGTAACTTGAACCCGGCCCAGGATCTGGTGCAACGGCGGCCTATAATCTGACTGCGCCCGCGGCGTACCGCAGCACCATAGATATTGACGAGTTATTGGATCAGCCTATTTGAGGTAGTACTGGTCGAATTCGGAAGCTTTGCAAATCTACCGAGACATTCCATCATATGTACATTCCACCGAACTCCGCATCTTTTCCACTCGTGGCCAGCAGGAACGTCTAGGGATAGCCTGTTGGGATGAGCAAGGCAGCAGAGTCGCGACCGCGAGTAGGACGACCTGGCAAACCCATTTGGGATGCTGGCAAAGACTGGTTCCGGCACACAAGAAGGACTAGCCTATCAACTTAAACTCATGATAAATTGTCCAAGAAATTCGATACACCTTCTGGTGCTTCCCAGTATCACCCATCAGTGGACACCCTACCCTATATGTCGGCTGGGAAGGTGGACCTCATGAATGACATCGGCGCGAGAGATTCTTCTGCCGATCTGCCCATGAGATATGTGTGCTGATCGACTTTGCGGAGGTGGAGTTGCATCCGTGTCGCGAGAACGGTATGCATTACCGCTTGGTATCTGGGAGTAGACGTATGAGTTACATACCATACGTGGAGGATGTAGATGCGGCAGTCAAGGAAAATGGTGAACTTACGTATCGAGGATGTTGGTGTATTGGATCTGTAAGTACAGGTGAGGTAGCGGAAAGGTAAAGCAAAGTAGGAAGACGAACGGGAAGGAGCAAGGTAAAGAGGGCATTTGTGATCGACATGCCTGAACGGTGAATTTGTTTCAGCTCATCCGGGAAGAAGCAGTTGCAACAAATACTTACTGAACATGGTCACACAATAGAATACTCCATCACGCGTCATATTTTGGACCAGGGCATTTGGGGTGTGCCGGAAATGCCGGTATGCACGATAGACTGTCAGGGTAGTGGTTACTGAAAATAAAGACAGGTGAAGCGCTGGTGCACGTCCGCACAGAATATTTGCATACCTGCCTCGGCGACCATGATGACCACGAAAGTTACGAAATCGATAGAACTACCACCTGTCTCATAACACCCGGGAATTATTGCAATTGGGGGTTCCCCAACTACAGAGTATCAGCTCTGGGAGGGGCCATCACATGTAATGTGCTTACATGTAACAGAGGGTAAAACAGACTGAAGAACGAATATTTCGACCGCCACGTATGCCTGAGTGGTAAAAGTCAACGGAATAACCAAGAGGCATAAGGAGAGGGTATGGCCTTACTATAGCAACACAGCAGTATATTACAAGAATTGCTCTATTTCGGTTCCACATAGCGTACGCTCGGAGGCCAAAGGTCACTGAAATACCAGCACTCAGATCAAGACGTCTCCGATACATGACCACTCACCCTCTGAGAGTGCAATAGCAACTGTCTCAAGGACTGCGCAAACAGTCAGTGAAACGAAGTGCCTGGTAGACCAATACGCAACTTACTGGCGATGCCATATAGTAGTGTCTGACAAATCTAACGCAATGTGGTGTTGCGTGTTACTCCTCTGATATCTGGTGGGAAGTCACTTACGTGGACATTCAATTTTGCTGCCAAGGAGCCTTTGGAAATCGTTTGAGGGAGATCAACCACACAGAAACAAGAAGTTGGGTGTGTACGTACTGCACAGTGTGAGTGGGATGATTATGAAAGGGATGTATCTTGTCAGCACAAAGAGGGCTTTCCCAACACTCCAGTCTCTTCGACTCCAGACAAACATCACCTGCATCTTATAGTCAGGTGCACGATCTCGTGTGTGGGTAAACGTTAAGCGTGCCTCGTCCTCAAGCTGGTAAAAGTAATCGAAAGTCTGTTTCGTTGATGGCATTCAGTCGTGCAAAAAGCTTCAGGCTGGGAGCTACTCACAAATAGAATAGAAATTGATACTGTACGAAGATTCAGTCAGGAATCACCAGTACGAAGAAGCGGAAATGCCTTGGAAACACTATACAAGGCGAGACCGGTGCCGCAGTTTAGCCAACTCAGCTTATCATCTGGTTTAAATAATACGCACGTTGACAGTGAACACAGAGTCCATCGTATAGAAACTTGCCCTCACTGGCGGGAGGTTGTTGGGAGGGAACGATCGCGAGGCGCCGAAGAGGCCATTGTGGTGCACTATAAGAGAGCAATCCAAAGGATTCATGCATACAGTTAGTAGGGTCGTCATGTGCAATCTGTTTATCGTTACGTCCATTGATGGCCATCGCCGCAAGCTTGCGTCACATTGATGGCAACTTTGCCCAGAATTTAGTGCAATGGCAGCCTTCAATATGAGTGCATCCGTGGCCCCCCGCAGCACAATAAATATTCATGGGGTACAAATATTGTTGGGTTTGTTTCGAGCTGCAGGCGGTGCTGATGATTATGATAAGTAGCTATTGGACGTCACTGGAAGCATGAGAGAGAACATCGATGTTCGGAAGCTTTGCGGCCTCAGAGGGAACTGATCAACATTCCATCACAAATTCTACATATGAGCATACCGTAAGTACTTGAATTATTACTTGTGAAACAGCATTCTACGCATCTTTTCCACTGGTGACCAGCATGAAAGTATGGACTATTAGAATCATCAAGTGGTGGCTGCGAGCCTGCGACTTGCATGACCTTCGGACTTGGAGAAACTGTAAGTGGGGACGCTAGCAAAGGCCTAGTAGTTCTGGGAGATGAAACTTGGACTACTCCTTTCTCGAACAAGTATGGGCTCAGGCTAGCCTACCGTATAGTGTAAAACACTCATGATAAATTATCGAAGAAATACAATACACCTCTGAACTCTTCCTCACATCACGCGCCGGTGGTCTATGCCCAAGCTCACTATGAGACGCACAACACCCTACCCTATGTGTTGGATAGGCAGGTGGATCTCATGAATGACATCTGCACAAGGGATTCTTCTGCAAATCGGTCCACGAGGTACGTGTGCTGATCGACTTTGCGAAGGTGGAGTTGCATCCTTGTAGCAAGGACGGTATGCATCACGGTTTGGTATCTGGGAGTAGACGCATCACTCAAATATCGGGGATGCGAATGCACCAGTCAACAAAAGTGGGAAACTCACATAGTGAACATGTCACCGTATTGAATCTGGAGATACAGGTGGGGGAACAGAAAGAAAGGCAAAGCGGGAAGACGAACAGGAAATAGTAAGATGAGGAGGACGTTTGCGACCGACATGCCTAAACGGAGGATCTCTTCAGCTGCCCCTGAACGAGATAACTGTTGCGAACACGTACTGAACATGGTCACGCAGTAAAATACCCCACCGCGCGCCATGTTTTGACTCAGGGAATTTGGCGTGTGCCGGAAATGCTGGAATGCAGGATACAATGTGAGGGCGGTGGTCACTGAGGATGATGACAGGTTAGCATTGGTGCATGCCATACAGAATATTGATTTTGGCGCACCTACTTCGACGAGCATGATGACCACGAAAGTTGCGAAGACAAGAGAATTACCGCTCGTCTTGTAACATCCAGAAATTGTTGCAATTGGGGATTCCCCAACTACACAATATCAGCTCTGGGATAGGTCGTCACATGTAACATGCGCACATGTAACAGAAGGCAAGAATGACTGAAACATGAATACTACAACCGCCACGTAGACCTGAGCGGCAAAAGTCAAAGGAAAGGCCTAGATTCAAGAAGAGGATGACCTTACTATAGCAACACAGCAGTATGTTACAAGAACTGCCCTATTTCGATTCCACATAGCGTACGCTCGGAGGCCGAAGATCACTGGAACACCAGGGTTTGGATCAAGAGATCAGCGACATATGTGCACTCACCCTCCGAGAGAGTAATGGCAACTATCTCAAGAACTGTGCAAATGCAGTCAGTGAAAGGACCTACCTAATAGAGTGATACGCAACTCACTGGTGGTGATGTATAGTAATGTCTCACAAGTCTAAAGCAGTGCGATATTGCGTGTTACTCTTTTCGTGTCTGGTGGGAACTCACTTACATGGACATCCAAATTCGTTGCGAAGATGGCTTTGGGAACCGTTCGAGAGAGATCAGCCACACACCAACAAGAAGCTGGATGTGTACGTACCGCATAGTATGAGTGGGATGATTATGAAAGGGATGTATCTTGTCAGAACAAAGAGGACTTTTCCAACGCTCCAGTCTCTTCGACTCCAAATAAACGTCACCTGCATCTCGGTCAGGTATGCGATCTCGTGTAGATAGACATCAAACATGCCTCGTCCTCTAACTGGCAGAAGTAATCGAAAGTCTGTTTCGTTCAAGTTGATGGTATTCAGTTGTGCAGAAAGCTTCGGGCTGCGGAAGAGCTGCTCACAAACAGAGTAGTAACCGACACTGTAAAAAGCATCAGTCAAGGGTCACTGATATGAAGAAGCATACGTACCATGGACATAGTACTGTACAAGGCGGAACCGGTGCCGCAGTTTAGCTAACTCAACTTATCATCTGGTTTCAGTAATACGCACGTTAACTGTGAATGAAGAGTCCATTCCAGGGATTTGCCCTCGCCAATGGCAGGATGGAAACGACCACGAGGCGCCAAAGGGGCCACGGTCCACTATAAGAGAGCAACCCGGAGCGCTCATGCACATGAATGCAGTTAGTACTAGGACCACCGTGTTCATCGGTTCATCGTTAGTGCATTCATCGATGGAGCAATGATGGCACTACCTTGTGACTCGATGGAAGTTTGATGGCAAATTGGTCCGTCATACAGCCTTAATATTACTAGTCTGGTCCAAACCTTCCTGGTGCACTCTGGGCGCATCCTCCCGCCACGGCACATTGCCAATGAGTTACAGAATTCATGGGTGAGTACTAGTAGGAGTGTTTCATGAGGCAGTGCCGGCGGTGATTGGGATAAGTGATCAATGGACGTTACCGTAAGCATAAGAGAGAAATCCTCCTCAGCCTGAGTAGCATTTCTCGGAAGCCTTGCAGTCTCACTGTGCTGAACGAAAATCGATCTGCCAACCACGTTGATCATGGTTCCATCATCCCAACGGCATTCTACGCATCTTTTCCACACGTGACCGGCCCCAGCACATGAAAGTTTGTCTGTAGATAGCCTGTTGGAATGAGCAAGGCAGCTGCGATGACCAAGTTCGATGTGAGGATACCAGAGTACTACGTCGTTGGTTCCCCTGTTTTCCCTTCGTTACCTTTGTTTGCCTCCGATCGGAAAATATATATGATGATGTTTACTGACTGTTGGGCTCATGTACGGATCATCGTCTTTAAATCCAACTCCCTCTAACCATACATGTTCATACACGCTCCATCTCGTCTGATATCTCTTAGTGTTACCTCCCTCGCGCCAGTGGTTTCCAGAAAAGCAGGGCGTCAGCGAAGGTTAGACTGGACGAGACCCGCTCCTTTCTCGAACAACCATTGAGTAGACAATAGAAGTATTCATGGTAAATTACCCGAGAAATACAATTCACCCTTTAATCCTCCCCTACACCATGCACCAGCGGTCCACATCCAACATTATAGGACGCACCACACTGTACCCTATATGTCGGATAGGAAGGTGGACCTCATGAACGACATCGGCACGAGGGATTCTTCTGCAAGTCGGTCCACGAGGTACGTGTGCTGATCGACTTTGCGGAGGTGGAGTTGCATCCGTGTCGCGAGGACGGTGTGCATTATCGCTTGGTATCTGGGAGTAGACATATCAGCCACATACCACACGTGGAGGATGCAGATGCGGCAGTCAAGGAAAATGGTGAACTTACGTATAGAAGATGCTAGTGTATTGGCTCTGTGAGTACGGGTGAGACGACGAGAAGGTGAAGCAAAGCAGAAAGACGAACGGGAAGGAGAAAGGTAAAGAGGGCGTTTGTGATTGACATGCCTAAATAGCGGATTTCTTTCAGCTCATCCGGGAAGAGGTGCTTGCGGTGAATACTTACTGAACATGGTCACACAATAGAACACTCCATCACGCGTCATGTTTTGGACCAGGGCGTTTGGGGTATGCCGGAAATGCCAGTATGCACGATAGACCGTCAGGGTCGTGGTCACTGTGAATGAGGACAGGTGAAGCACTGGTGCATGTAGTACAGAATATTTGGCATACCTGCCTCGGTGACCATAATGACCACGAACATTGTGAAATCAATAGAACGATCGCCTGTCTCGTAACATCCGGGAATTATTGCAATTGGGGGTTCCCCAACTACGTAGTATCAGCTCTGGGAGGGGTCATCACATGTAATGTGCTTACATGTAACAGAGGGTAAAACAGACTGAAGAATGAATACTTGGACCGCCACGTACGCCTGAGCCGCAAAAGTCAACGGAATAGCCAAAAGATTCAAGGAGAGGGTTGCGGCCTTACTATAGAAGCACAGCAGCATATTACAAGAACTGCCCTACTTCGATTCCACATAGCGTACGCTCGGAGGCCAAAGGTCACTGGAATACCAGCACTCAGATCAAGACGTCTCTGATACATGACCACTCACCCTCCGAGAGTGCAATAGCAACTGTCTCCAAGACTGCGCAAACGTGGTCAGTGAAACGAAGTGCCTAATAGACCGATAGACCACTCACTGGCGATGGCGTATAGTAATGTCTTGCAAATCTAACGCAATGTGGTGTTGCGTGTTACTCTTCTCATGTCTGGCGGGAAGTCACTTACGTCGACTTCCAAATTCGCTGTGAAGAAGCCTTTGGAAATCGTTCGAGGGAGATCAACCACACACTAACAACTTGAAAAAACTGGATATGTACGCACTGAACAGTATGAGTGGGATGATTATGAAAGGGATGTATCTTGTCAGCACAAAGAGGCTTTTTCCAACGCCCCAGCCCCTTTGACTCCAAACAAACGTCACCTGCGTCCCAGTCAGGTGTGCGATCTCATGTAGATAGATATTAAACATGCCTCGTCCTCGAGCTGGTAGAAGTAATCGAAAATCTGTTTCGTTGGTAGTATTCAGTCGTGCAGAAAGCTTCAGGCTGTGAAAGAGCCGCTCACAAACAGAGTAGCAATTGACGCTGTAAAACGCTTCAGTCAGGATCACTGATATGAAGAAGCAGAAGTACCTTGGAAATACTGTACAAGGCGGCACCGGTGTTGCAGTTTAGCTAACTTAGCTTGTCGTCTGCTCTTAGGAATACGCACGTTAGCTGTGAACGAAGAGTCCATTGCAGGGACTCCCAATGGAGGTTGTTGGATGGAAACGATTGCGAGGCGCCAAAGGGCCACCCGGGGCTATAAGAGCAACCCGGAGCGCTCATGCACATGAATGCAGTTAGTAGGGCTGCCATGTGCATCGCTGGTTCATCGTTACAATAATCGACGGAGCATTGCCACTACCTTGTGACTCAATGAAAGTTTCACGGAAACAGTCTGGTCCGACCAAACCTCTCCAGTGCACTCGGAGTGTCACACCATCCCGCAGCCGCACCACACTACCGATAAGTATTCATGGGTTATTGGGCCTGTTTCAGTTTCCTAGCAGTGCCGGTAATCGGGATAAGTGATCATTGGTCCTTGAATGTTGCCATAAGCATGAGAGAAATCCAGTACGGCATATCCACCCAACTTGAACTTGAATGTAGCACGTCAACAAAAACGCCCAAACCTAGCAAGGTCTCGAAGGTCCAACAAGACTACACAAGGTCGTACTAGGCATACTACTGGCCTTGCATCGTCTTACGACGAAATACTCCGCTCTTAGAAGGCCTTGCGAGACATAGTGGAAAGGAGGGTCTCAATTGCAAGGTCACATGAGGCAAGTTTTAATTCTGTCTTGCAAGGTCACACGAGGCAAGTTTTAGTTCACAAGGCCCATTGACAGGGTATACCATTAGTACTCGTAGTGTAGCATACAAAGTGATCGAAAAAACAGAGCCCGTGACGAGCAACATAGAATGGGATTCACACTGTGAAGATACCAGGGGAATGAGGGGTATGTGTAACACCGGGGCGTAGCGATTGTGCGGGGTGGAGCGAGTCGGAGAGAAATGAAACTACAGAAAACCTAGGTCCAGACCGTTAAAAGGGTCGTTCTGTGAGCGACAAACTCACCAGTATGAGCATACTGACGCAATCCCGTCAGCACAGGTTCATCCGCCTATTCTGCGACGTATTGAAGGTTAACAGCGTTGAGAGTCGTGCGGAGTGTTTGAATGATGACGGGTCCACGCTGGGTTTGGCAGGGTTCTGATGGGGAGAGTGTGGCCGGAGTCGTCAAGAAGGTGGAATTTCAAGTTGATGTTCGAGTGTGGAGATACGTTGGCACTTAACTGAGGAACGACATCCACATTTGCTGCGAAGGTGTGTACAATTCGTTATCAGCCGCACAGTAATAAGACGCTGGTCGAATACGTACCGAATATTGTGAGTGAGATTATTATGAGCGGGATATATCTTGTCGGGATAAAGAGGGCTTTTCCGACGCTCCAGTCTCGTCGACTCCAAATGAACGTCACCTACATCTTGGTCAGGTGCGGGGTCTTGTGTGTAGATATACATTAAACACACCTCATCTTCCAGCTGGTAAAAGTAATCGAAACCCTGTTTCAAATTTCGTTCACGAAATTCAGTCGTGCAGAAAGGTTCATACGGGGAAGGTTTCTCACAAACAGCATAGCGATCGACACTGCATAAAACTTCAGTTAGTTGTAGAAACGAGAGAGGCTGGTTACGAAGCATATAGATACATCGAACTCACCAACTCTCGACCCGGGAAACAGTGAGCATCAAACGGGTAGAAACACCTCGATAAGCCTGAGCGGTCAGCAAGAATATCTCCCTTTCGAGCTCGGGAGGAAGAACAGGTACAGTCTGTAGATGGCTTCTCTTCCACGACGTTCAACGCCAAGGTAGACATCATACCATCCTCACGCCTGGGTGCAAATCAGAGAAGCGCCGCGCCAAAAGGGGAATAAAAGAAAGTACCTAGTCATTTCAAGGCTCCTTTGTTGAGCGCTTTCATCCACCGTGACTCACGACTATGCAACATACTCAACATGAAAGAAAAGACGCAACGAGAAAATACAGAAAAAAAAGGAGTTTAAATAATCACTTTTGTGTGGACCACGATGAACTGGTATCTCATTAAATATTTCCTCCAGCCTCAGGATCCTGAGGTTGTCTCTTGCCACTCACTTTCATCCACTGAGGTTCGTAACACGGTTTTTTTCCATTGACCCCCTCCATCTCACGATGCAAACGTTCTGCAGCCTTACAGAACAGAACATGGGCCTTGTAATCGGTGGCTACATACTAGAACGCCATCAGGCGAAGGAATGGGCAGACAAACGCTTCCCTAACGCAATCAAATGGGGTAATAAAGACCTCGTCCACAGGGCCATCAACAACCACCTCAACAAGGTTTACAACCCATCAAAGGATAAAAAGTGTGATGTATGTATTATCGTTCCCTGGCAGCAGGATGATATGTGGGTCTGCTTTCCTACTGTCTGGAAGCGCCATCACGCCCTGGCCCCTCACTCGTCGCAACCACGGGTCCTTCCAGGAAAATAACTCCGCGCGTTCCCTCAAGAAGGAGTTCTTTGAAGAGGGTTTTGCAGCTGAGGAGTTGCCGTATCTCAAGGACATTCCTTTTGTGACTGTCTATGATCCTTTCCACTGCGAGAGATATGTATGAAGAC
>MU121414.1:0-11760 GCA_014904835.1 Paxillus ammoniavirescens
GATGACTTTGTTTAGTGGGGGAAGATGGAGTCTGGTTGTGGGATCCCCCAGATGTGCCCAAAGAGCACCAACCTCATTTATGATAGAACTACTATTGAGTCTAGGGTGATGTAAATGTCTAGTGCAATGCAAATTTCACAAAACACTACATTCCTGACGGTTTGCATCCCTATAAAAATCATAGTAACTCTATTGTATAGTATTTGGATGGTATCCAATAAAAATTGAAAGTCTATTTGAAGTTGTGCCCACAGTGAGACAAAAACCCGTGTTTTGCAAAGGGATATGTCATCCTCTGACCCCCAGATCCTAAAGATCAATTTAATAAATCAGAAATCAACAAGTACAGATCCCAACAACTCATGGGATGAAGCAGAAGAAATCTCGAGGTGAATGTGCCCAAAGATCATAAAAAATACTGACAGAATGTTCCAATATACCTTCTAACTTATTATTTCCCTATGGCTGCCGTTCACAGTCCAATACCCGCTCATTCAAGACAGACCGGTGGTTATACACACATATATTACTACTAATTACGACTTCATTTAGTGGGGAATGATGGAGGATCCACATCAAACAAATTATCCCATTCCCCATATTCACAGTACTCACTATGTTCCTGGTTATGGTACTCATCAACCAAAGCAAACTCTTCTACAGCATCCAAAAGCTCATCATCTCCACCCAAATCACTCCCTGAATTCTCTGAGTCCTCCCTATCCTCATCCTCTGACAATACACCTTCCCCATAATCTGTAGTATACACTGATGATACCTTCACTCGAGTTGCCTCAATGAGTTGATCAGGTGTTGGCCCCCAGTCAAGTGATGGCGAAGTATATGGGATCATTCACACCTGTGTTTGCCACTCAACACACAGCTCTGCCAATTCAGAGCACCAACGCCCAAGTTCATAAGCAAGATCAACATCTACATGGAGGATGAATTTTCTTGAAAGCTCATGGTATGAAACAAATTAGATGCTTACCTGCCCCCTCTTTCACAGTCTGAATCTGACTTCATTCCTCCATAAACCACTCCTGCATCACTTTTCGCTCCATCACTATACGGCTTTCCTCTTCCTCACACTGCTCCACCTCTAACAATGACCGGATGCCTGATTGAACCTTTTCATCAGCAAGCCAACCAGGTAGAACTGCACTTGACTCATCATCATCCAGGCCAAGGTCTTGCCAGATGTTGTCATCCACATCAAGCTTAAAAAGGCCATCACGAGCAATAGGGAGAGGGGGAACTACTCCGTGTGGTGCTTTCTTCTGCTGGATAAGGGCTTGCATTTGGGTGCATAGGTTGTTATAATTGTTGGCAAGTTGAAGGATACCAGGTTGACGTCTCTTGACAGAAGCCTCTGTGTGATCGTGAAGCTTCCTCTCTAGGGAGAGAATCAATAGTGAGGTGGCGGAAGGGGAATCACGTCTACCACTGGCAGTCTTCCAGTGTGACTGCTCTACTCAATCCATCTCAAACTTCCACTGTCGTAAACAATCCTGTAGCCAGGCTTTCAGTGCACGGACATTCATACGAACCTTAAAGGACATTGTTAGCAGCATCAACTCATGTGGAGGCAGACTTGCCTGGATATATGCATTGTTGTGAAGTCTGATGAGATGTGCTTGTTCACTCACTCCCAATGCCACTTTTTTCTGACGAAGGACACGCTTGAACTGTGAAATCTTGGAGCGGCAGGCTGCAAGCTGCATATCTAAGATCACCACATCAGTATTACCTAGCAGCTGACTGCTTTCGAGCTCATGGAGAGTAGCTTCTTGGCTCTCCAGTGACCTTTGGATGGAGATTGTCTGCATGACAGCCTCTTCCCCTTTGTTCTTTGAGCGACCTAGACAGAAGGGGAATTATTCACGGCAGGCAACAGCAGTCAAGACAAGTGACTTATGGGGTGCAGGCTTGGTTTGTGCAGCGATCTGAGCTTGCCATTCTGTCTGCAGAGTTACCCTGTCAATACCTGATTTGTTACAGTGACTCCATAAACCATTGCAATGTTTGGCTATTTTTTGGTCAGTGCAATGTAGTGCCAGGGGGCATGGGAATCTCGCTTAGTCTTGGTGGGCTGGTTTGTAGCATTGGTTCCTGGCTACAAAATGGTGCCAAAAAATAGCCAAACATTGCAACGGTTTATGGAGTCACTGTAAGTCTGTCTAATGCAACAGCTTTCTTCTCTTGGACATGATCCCACCAGCGCCGAAGCCAACCCCCGAGGTTTACCAGACTCTTGCAGTCCAAGTGACTGACTTGGAAGTCAATCACGAAGAGGCATTGATGGAACTGAGCCATCCTGTAATGTGAGAACAATAGTAATCACCAATAAGTAAGGACGCACCCCTGAGACACAGAGGGAAGGTATGAGCAGCCTGATTGCACTCCAAAATCGCTCACAGCCCTTCCCATCTGAGAGTCCAAAGCCTGTCCGTTTGCATGGATGATAGATAAGCTGGCAGGGCCATTGGTGACCGAATGCATGGAACACTGAGATGGCAAAAGACATTCGAGGAAAGATATCCTCCAGGAATCCCCACTTGCGACAACTGTGTTCCAACTGACAACCAATATTGTATAACACACCAATGCAGAAATCGTTCGGCAGTTGGTTGAATAGCGCTTTCAGAAGCGCTAGAGCATAATGTTGTTTTTCACCAGCCGAAGTCATGTTGGCTAGGTGAATGACACAGTCATGATGGCAGAGCAGTGCCATGATGCCAGTATCCGCAAAAAACCTTGTACTAGCCTGAAACATGATTATGTTGACATTCGGAATCTAACAACATTGACTCACCTTCAGGTGCTTTTCATCAGCCACAAGAAAAGAATTGTTACAGCCATCAAGAACAGATGTCGGGATTCTCATCCCTTCCTTATAAGTATCTTCCACCTCTCCAACCACATGTTTCCCCTTTCTCCTTGCTGTCTGCTTCCATGCATGGGGAGGGTTGTGTAAGTCCTCTACATCATGCTCCATTTCCTCCAGATCACATTGGGAGAGGAACATGGTGCCAGTGGGATTCCATGTGTCATCTTCATGCCCACTGTGACGCTTCTGTGTAAAGCAGGCGTCAATGCAAACAATTGCATCATTAACAGATGCGCTAAGTAGGAAGCATGGTCAGCGGTAAGGAGGGAGGTAGCATCAGCTGACAGACCTTGGATCAATTGCACGATGATCTCTCCACATGGCCCCACCAAAGCATATGGGACAGTGGTGATGTACGTACTCAGGACTACTCTGCACAGGTTGTTGGTCAGCCCGGGGGCAGGACTTGTGGGGGGAGTTGGGGAAAGGGGACATTTCATCCCCCATTGCATGTGTAGTGTAATGAGGTGTCTGGTTAGTTTTGAGTTGTGGACAAGTTGCAGCGGCTTCAGTGAGGTGCCAAATGTGTTTATCAATGGAAAGATCCAGGACGCAATACCAGTGGTAAGCGTTACTGAACTGCTGCCGAATGCCTTCCTAGAACACCATTAGAACATTATAAGAATTGATTTAATTTAATACCTTTGCATCCACCTTGTACCCTAGTGACCAAAAAAAAGACTCCAGCGCATTCCACCACGCCAAAGTGTTGGGTGGGATGCGTACAAATAGTTCCTTCACTAGGTAGAGAACTTTAAGATGTACAGCTAGCATTGGTGCAAGTGGAGCACAAGGAAAATAACCATCTCGGAGTAACTGCTCCACCGCTGGTGTGCATGGACAAACAGTGAGTGCTACAGCCTCCAGGCCTGAAATGAAATCAGTATAATGATCGATCGACCTAAGGAAGGGAGGCTCACCGCTGAAGGTAATGCGCACTACCTTGAGTTGTCGCCTGGAACAACCATTGTCGCAAGCAGAGATCTCCCGTATGACCTCATTGCGCAAGTTCTCCGACAGCCTCCTGTATTCGAGGTATGGCTGGATAAGGGAAGGGATAACTTCTAAAGACCACCGTTGCCATTGCCTAACCTTCTTTCGAGAGTTCCTAGACACCGCAGCCAGCGGACCTTGACTAACATGCAGGCCTTCAGTTAGCAATATATCGGGATCTGTGTCAAACTGAAGGTCATAGTCCAAAGGAGCAAATTGTACAGGACAGGATGCATTAGGAGTTGGAGGTATGGAGGAATTGGTGCATGCTTGGGCAGGAAACACCTGTGGGGTAGTGGGTGCACACCTGAAGTGTTCGCGTTGAGTAAATATGCGATGGCCGGGAAGGGTGACTAGTGGTTCAACAGGGAGGTACAAACGACCCGTGTTTGGAGCATGACGGGGAGGTATAACTGAGTCCTGGGAGACGATGAAAGGTTGGAAAGCAGGAGGTGGTGGTGGTGGATCAGTGATTGCCACTGAAGACATCGGGCGTGATCTTCTGCACATGCTGGGGCAATAAAATGACATGGCGATGGTTTTCTACAGGAAAATAAATCTACGAAAACAAGGAGACATTAGCAACAGGATATCATAGGGCCTACCTTGTGAAAATCCAGTGCAGTCTCATAGTCAAGAAGAGCCCCAAGCTCTCCTGAATGACCCAAGACACCTAGTCTTGGTTCAACCATGCACAATACCAAATCACCATGGAGGATACCTCAGAATAGATAGTGGTAAAAGAGAAAGAAAATTACCTGCTTGGCAACTATCCTTAATGCATGAAGGGGGGAGCAGGGAGGAAGGATGAAATTAACGACAGAAAACGACATGTATGCTATTTCGATAATCATCGCCTGGTGGCAGTGCTGTAGATGACACGAGACGAGGTCGGAATCTGATGCAGCACTATGGGTGGACGTCCGAAGTAATCGAAGAACATCTGACAATAGAAAAGTGCAAGCTTCTTCTCAATAGACCAGATACATTCAGATGCAGCAGATGGAGGAATGGGATAAGAGACATCAGCAGGGAATCCCGGCCATGAAGACATGACCAGGCAGAGATTCTCCAAATAACCGCGCTTCTCGCTTGGTTCATTTGACGCCAGGCCTTTGTTGTTGGCTGGGAAAGGCACCGAGCACATTGTTACCATCACATCCCCAGGAAAAATCTGCGCAAAGGAGTTAGTGAACAATCACTAGTATTACATATCCAAACAAACCTTGAGCACCTCGTCAAGGCATGTCGAGTCCTTGGAAGGCCAGAGGTTAGGAACCACACGCTTGTCCAAAGTGATTAACTCGAAACGGAAATTATGCTCGTACAAGTCCCACAAAATCTTCCCAAATGTGACATTATCAATGTTCACGAGGTCCTTCAACAGCAGGACCATGTTGCAGAAGCCCACAGTGGGGCCGAGTTCGTTGCGCCGAATGGCCAGGAAGTCAGGGCCAAACAACTGGACGGCCTCATCCTTCAGCTTAGTGGAGTAGCTTGTACTTGTCAAGTCCTCGGAAACGTCGTTAAGAAAATCTCTCCATCTGCGACTGATGATTGGAGTGGGATCAGAGATGGAGAGATGAGCGATCCAGGCTGACCTCATGGTCAACCAGTTTGTGAGGTAATGGGTCCTCCTTTCAACTGATGACACCTTCATAAATAAAGTGGGCGTAGGAAGGTGGTGCGCCATTTTTGGGACATCGGGGCGGACCCTCTTCGGATCCTTGTTCGTGGCACTGAGAGCGTGGTTCCAGTTGTAAATGAACAGGGGTATGGCTTCATGATTGGGCTCATTCCACAGGTCAGCATTGGAGTTCACGGGATTTTGAGAAGGTGTCTTCTTCTTCCCCTTTCCAGGCGTGGGAGGCAGGTCTACTCATCCGATCAGTACCCAACGGCCATAATAATAATAAAAGCAATAAACATACATGGCCTTGCATGGGTGTCCATCTTCCTCGTCCTGCTAGGTCCTGCACTGCCGCTTCCCTGTGCGACGGTATCCGTCCTCCTCGTCCTGCTAGGTCCTGCGCTGCTGCTTCCCTCTGTGACCTCTGTACCTCCTGCATTTGTTCCCTGCGGCAAGTTCTGACTGTCATCGAGGAGATTGTCGGGGTTCACAAATTGTCATGGCCCAATGCTGAGTCCTCAAAGGGTTTGCCAGTGGCAGTCAAAGCCACCAATATATCGCTTCACCTCGTACTGCAGGAGCTGGCTGCAGGTGAAACTTCCAATGGCTGTTACAATGTTGGTGGGGGGAACAAGTGATACGACTTTGTGTACGTTCATCTTGTGTGCTAGGAGAGACTGTGGATGAATGAACCACACAGGAATATGGGCCTCATGAAGCATTTGGCAGACATCTGGCTCAGTTGTGAACGCGCCCATCAATTCTTTGGTAGCATGATGGGGTGGGTTTGAGGTGTGTTGTAACCTTTAGGTGCTCTCTGTAGAATACTCAGTGTACTGGTAAGTCACTATCTAGAAGATATGTACCTGTAGAATACTACAGGATGATTAGTATGGTAAATAAGTGTAGTATGAATGTACTACTCACCTCAGTGTACTGGTAAGTCACTGAGGTGTAAAGTCTAGTACGACACTGTCCAACTGGACACATGATTAGGTAAGCTACCATAACGGGTACGCTACCGATTGTATTCCAACAAGGTGGACTGTTCAAGGTAGTTGAGCATTCCAAATACATTGAGAGTGAGGTGCTGGAAGTTTGCCACCAAAAGGACCACATCGCAAAATGCTAATGGGAGGTCCTATTGTAGAACAAGTGAGCACCAACGATGGGTCATAAGGCTCAGTGGACTCGCCTGGAGGTGCTGGAGCATGCGCGCGACTGTTCCCATCCACACGTCGACTTTGAGGGAACCCGTATACCAGGGTTGTTTAGTCTTCCACACCTTCACACACTCCTGCAGGTCGACATAGATGGCGTTGAGGCATTGGAACTTCTCTGGGTGCATCCGACCAACTTCGAACGCAGATCCCACCTCTGGCACGTAGTCCATCTGGGTGAGATTCCACCAGCACCATTGCGAAATAGTGTCGCAGGAAGTCTCTTTTCAGGGAATGAACAATGCCCACTTGTAGATCTGGCAATGAAGCTGGGGCCACTGGAAACAGTCGTAGACGCCAAAACGGCCATCCTGCAAGGGTTGGAGGAGGGCTTCCTCAAACACAAATGGCTCGGGTACAAAATCAGCATTCGGAGAGGTGATAACATAGTCCCTGTATGTTGCAACTACACAGGCGTCGAAGGGACCAAATTTATCTGCAAATCATGTCAACATTGATATAGCTACAGAAAACGTTTCATATGCTACTTACTGTCTCCGACAGCATTGAAGTAACGTGGTCCAGATTGAAGCTCGACAACGATGGAAGGCATCTGGAAATGCTGTTTTGTGCCCAATGAAAGAAAAGAATAAGAATGAGAAATATACTTGCATTTCAGAATAGGGGCTGGGGGAAAGGTATGAAAGAAAGGTGAGCACTTGAACAAGTAAGCTAAATCACCTAGCAGTCAGGAAAGGGGGTAACGGGGTAATCAAAAGCATTACCATGGACAGGATGAAAGGGGGAGAAAACGGACGACTGAGGAGAAATGTGAACATCAGTAAAGACTCGTGATTGGTAGCGAGACATACTTCATGGTGGTGGTGTTGCGATCGACCAGGTTGGAATAGCAATCGTACAGCATGCACAGATTGCCTCGACCCTCCACACAAGCTCTAACACAAGATCTTCAATGCCCCGAGTGCGCTAGCTGAGGCAAAGCGCCTCCCAAAGGAGTCTTGTATGTGTGATCTGTGATTGAGTACATACCAAGAGTGCTCTCAATGCCCCCAAGCCAATGGAAGAGCTGCCGTTGGGCACCAAGCCCCCGACGTCTCAGTAGAGGATGCACCAAACGTGCCTCTGTGTGAAGTGATGGACATGACTGGGGTAGAGATCCGGGGATGACAAGGCTGCTCTCGAAGGCTCCAAGCCTGTCAAAGAGCTGTTGTGGGGCACCAAGCCCCTGACACCTCGTCAGAGGACGCTCCAAGCGTGCCTCAAAAACCTGTAAAGAAAGAGCCTACCTTGAAATGAATATGGCGTAAGTTGTGGTGGTTGTTGTTGTTGTTGTTGTGGATGGGGGTGGTGGTGGATGGTGGTGGTGGATAGTTGTTGTCGTTGTCATGGATGGTGGTGGTGGTGGTGGTGGATGACAGTGGCGGTGGTGGCTAAAGGTCGTGATGGTGGTTGTGGTGGTTGTGGCTAAGGTTTGTGGTGGATTGAATTGTTTGCTGAGTGAAACACGAAGTCAGCTTGGCTGTCTCCTTTGGGTCCAGGATTTCAACACTTCTAACTAACCACATCTACTAGGAGGACAATGAACAGCCTGCTGACACGATTTCAACCGCAAAGCCCTCCAGCGCTGTCCCAGCCTTCAGAGTAGGCCCCCCAAAGGACGTGGTAAGCCCTTATACTTTTGGTATTTAGCTTTGTTCAGACTTCTGTGTCAGAAAAAGTCCACCAGCAAAGTTGCTAAGGTTGGAGGCCAAACAGATGACGTGGCAGGCGCACTTGTAAGTTCCTCAAACACTTTAACCAACTACAGCTGACAGCAGGACACAGCTCACCAAAACTACTTCGAAGCTCCTCCATATGGAGGCTTTTGAGGCCCAGTTTACATCACCTTGCCTCACCCCCACGGTGTCTCCACCCGCTGAGAAAGACTGCTCTCGGAAGCGAGCCACCCTCCACCAAATCCATGTGGACTCTTTGGCCTTCACAACACACGAGTTTGGTGATGAGGCACAACAGGAGGCTTTGCAAGAGGACCCTCACAGTCACAACCAGGACGATGAGCAGCAGGTGCAGGACAGTGAGGCGCAGGACAGTGAGGCGCAGTACAGTGAGGCACAGGACGAGGAACAGGAGGAGGAAGACGAGGTATCTGCAGCTACCCGAGGGCTTCATCGTTAATCTTTATTGTCATTACTCCTCCTGTCAATAATAGGCTTGGGGCCTTGAATTACCACATGGTTGCATGGGTTTGGTGCCTGGTGCTGGCTCAAAGCTTGGTGCTTTGAGCACCCATGCAAACTATCATTTTCTTTCTTTCTTGTTGCACCACTTGACGTACCAATGCCTTTTCCCATCTTCTTTTTAGGTGACTCTTCACCTTCCAGCAGTGACTATAGCATGTCAATGCACAAAGCCAGGGCTGCACATGCAGCTGCTCAACACTTTAACCTCCCTCCGTCATCCCCACCCCCAGCTGCCTCCAAATCCTCCAATGACAACTCTGGTAGTTGGCGCAACGAAGTGTTGAAGCAGACGAAAGTGAAGAAATCACACCTGAATGCTCAACCCACTGTCGACAAGGGCAAAAGTAGGGTGGTCAACCCAGAAGAGGTACCTCATCCGAAGAAGCGCGGCAACCTCTCTGCCAATGCGTTGGCAGAGATACGGGAATTTGCTGATGAGATCAAGGCGAAGGCCTTGACACTTGGCGTGCAATATGGGAAATCCTCCCGGGACATTCTAGTTGCTGCAGGTTTCAGGGTCAAGCCTTCCCATGCCAAGGTCAATGATGCCAACCTCTTTCGATCATGGTATTGGGCCACTAAGGAAAAGCCTAGTGGAGGTATGTCGTCGCTTTATTCTCAGGAGTAATGGTTGATGTTGATATGATATTACAGCCAGCAGAGACGATTTTAACGAGATAATCACCAATGAGTACTGCCTTCTTATGCAAGACATTCCCAAGGACAACTTGGCTGCCCGCAGGGACAAGATGAAGGAGATCTATGAATGGACCGAGAACAATACTGCAACTGCCTCCACCAACCAGACAGTGAAGTTGGTGGCTTCCAGAGTGGACTCTGCGAAGACACAATTCTTGGGCTTGGTAAGTTGCACGTTTCACCCTTCTACCATCAGCTGCTGACGTTGTCCAGGCTGAGGCCTGGTCCAAGCTCGAAGATATTGAGATTGTCGGCGTTGTGATGTATGTGGGGCATGACCCTGCAGGCCGCCAAACATCTGGAGTTTTTGGAGGCTCCAATGTGGTTCGGCAGTTTATCAACAACAATTCTATTGATGTGTGTAAGCACATGGACCAGTACACAGCTATTTTCAAGTAAGTCACTCTATCTTAGATTAACTATGACTATCTAACTACATTATGAGGGTACTCCGAAATGGCGATGGCGACAGGGCAGCGATGCCACATAATACAGATATGACTAGCCTGGACATGCATTGCTGCCTACACGAGAGCCCTCGTGACCGCAATCATCGTGTTCTAGGTGTTATGTGCAGAGAGAAGTTTATCGAAGTGCTCAAGATCATCAATGGTGAGTGGTTCCTTGATTTAACACCGTTGGATATGACATATAATACTGTTATTAGCCAACAAGACGCAGGAGAAAGCCAACCCAGCCAAGATGTCTTGGCAAAAGTTCCTCAACCTTGCCTTTCAATACTGGATCCAAGTTATGAACTGGCCTAAGTACACCCCATTACCCCATCCTCAGTTTGATGTCAAATCCATTAAATTGAATCCCCTCCGTCGAGCAGTGTTCCCCTACCTCACGAGAAAGCTCAGTTCTCTCTACGATGATGAGAAGAGTGATGACACTGACCTGCCGCTGCCAAATGAGGTCAACATCACACTCCTCCCTGAGATCCAGATGGAGATTTGGGACGAAGGTAAGGTGCCCCCTCCCTCCTTTTTAATCTCTTGCTGTGTTAGTTCATTTTATTCCCTGCTTCCAGCTAAATTGCAACTCGCACCTCACAATCCCGCCATTTCAAAGGTAGCTCTCATCATCGCGGATGAGTACACATCTTGCTGTGGTTGTGGATGCCCCAAAGTGGCAGAAAGCCCGTGGTCAGGAGGAGATCCAGCAACAAGAATTGGCTGCCACCCAACCAAAGAAGGCTTTGAAGAAGTCGAAGGCAACTAAATCTCTCAAGTGCCCCCGGGTAGAGGAGACAGAAGATGAGCTTGGCTCTCAAGAGGTAAGAATTATTTTTTCCTTGTCAACATGCAGTCTTTCGTGGACATTTTTGCCCTCCATCCCTCCATGCGCCATTTTAATTCCATACCCTCTATAAGTTTTACTAATCCACTTACAGGACGGAAGGGATCACCATTCTGTGCGCGCTACTCAATCACCTCAACATCACCGATCACAGGTCGCCCATGGGTCAAAACCCCAATCCAGACAGGTCTCCCATCCCCCCTGTCCACCACCCATGACCCACCACCGTCAGGATGGTCGTCAATGCCAATACTCAAGATGACAGGAAGCCCCCCCAATCACCAGCCACCACAACCTTCCCAACATGGACCGCCTCAATGGCACCGGCATGCCTCATACTCAAATGATCGTGCCCACAAGCAATTTTATACTGGCAGGTTGGGGCAGTATGCAGGAGGGTCTAGAGATGCTGTGGCCGGTGGAGATTATGAGGATCCCTATAGTGAGGAGCAGGGGTCTGATGGCATGGATGACGAGCGTGGTAAATATTACTAGGTTGATCACTATTGAACTTGGGGTTGTCAGGAACCATCTCTCCTGTCCTCATGACCACTCATTCCTGCCCTCGTATCTCCAATCAACCCGAGTGTGATTATAGTCGTTTCCTTAATCAAATTCCTAGTTCCTGTATGAAGCAAGCAAACAAGGTATCGGGGAAATCCCGATACAGCACGGCAGTGGTGAGAGAGCCTCACCTTACTGAGAGACTGTCGAGGACAGGAAAGGGTTGTTGAGGTAACCTTGATCGGTAGATAGGAATGAATGTTCCTGTATTGGAGACCTATGGTATTAGGCGTAAGGCCTCAGTATTTATACTAGAGTGGT
>MU121416.1:0-11668 GCA_014904835.1 Paxillus ammoniavirescens
AAGGCCTTTTGGGTGTTATCCCAGGCAGGTGGGCCAAAGAATTGAGCGCCAGGCATATGAGTGAGGCGGCGCGGGTCGATGACAGAAGGAGTGTTGATGATGGTGGGGGTGGCAAAGTCAACAGTGGAGGCGAGATGAGCGTGATCATGGTTCTGCTGGTGACGATTCTTGCCACCATGAGTTCCATGATGCTTGTTCTTACCCTTGTTCTGAGCAGGCGCTCCAGCGTTGTTGCTTCCACCTGATTTAGGTGGTTACTGCTGATGCTGCTGCTGCTGGTTGAACTTGGGGTCAGGCTGTTTGCGCTTGACAGCGCTCAGCTTCTGCACTTCCTTGTGCTTACCATGACTATTGTCAACCTGTTCCCATGCGAGGATGGCAGCCTTTTCGATGCCATCAGGTTTCATCACTTCTGCTCCCCCTTGCGCAATGAGTTGTGCAATGACATTCATTGAGGAAGGGAGTTTGGAGAGCAGGATCATTGCTTGAACCTTGCTGGGGATTTCGAACTCAGCCTTTTTGAGGCAGGTGAAGTGGGCATTGATTTTGTTGAACACCTGAGCAGGGTGCTGGTTGGAAGGGATGGGGATGTCCAGCATCGCTTTGAATTCGCCATAGGTGGCGGAGACGCCTTGGGAGCCATACTCTGTGGAGAGTGCATCCCAAAGGGCTTTTGCGGTGGTGAGAGCGTCATGCTTGACACGGATGTTCTCTTGAATGCGGAGGATAAAAAATCCCAGTGCTTTGGTATCATCCTGTTTCCAGGAGAGGATCTCATTCGCATTGGTACTGTCATTGTTGTAGGTGACAGGAGAGGGACAGTCCTCAGTGAGGACATGAGAGATACCTAGAGCCATAAGAAAACCTTTCATCACAGGTGCCCAGGAAAGACAGTTGGCGCCAGTGAGCACGGACACGAGATTGAGTTGTGAAGACATGGATAGATGGATCAGAACTCAGTGTTGTCGTTGTCAGGAGCGGTGTTTTCGTTGACGGAGTCGCCGTAGAGGGCGTACGCTGCAATTTCTTTGTGGACGGCGGGGACGTTGGTGTGCTGCTTGTCAAGAAGTTCTTGGAGGGATTCAAGTCTTGTGTCAACAACGGAGTTAATGGTTTTGATGGTAGCGGGGACATCCCAGGAGGAAGAATTCCAGGTACGGTGTCCTGGCCAGAGGTCTTCTACAGGAGTTGGAGGGGGATTGACGATGGTGGTATCAGTGGATCCCCAGGTAGTAGAGACATTGGTGGGGGTTCTGTTGGAGTAGTCCCAGGAGATATTGAAGTGCCAGTTGTTGATGTTGATGCGAAGCTTGAAGGTTTCCCTGAGCAGGAAGATGACGATGTGGTATGGAAGGTATATGAGGAATGCGAGTAGCGCCAAGCAGAAGTAGGTTTAACCAAGGAAGAAGATGGTGACACTGTATGTCAGGTAAGCTAGGATGGTCAGGTATGCAAGGTAGCAGTAGAGGAACATGGAGCATTGAGTTCTGTGAACACAAATAGTCAGCACCTATACAGGGCGACAAGCAGCCATTGATGGCGCTGGAGGGATCATAGCAGCCCCTTGAAGGTGCTGTGAGATCATTCCTCAGCGGCGATAAACACACTTGTTCCTCAGCTAATGTCTGGCCATGAAGGCGACATTACAGGGAGCTGGAGAGTGCACTCAATGCAGCCATGAAGGCGCAAAAAGGCTGCATTTTGGGGCTCATAACCTGTTGAAGCAGGCAGGGATATAGCAAGAGGAACTCTCTACTCACCTGTGCTGAGGAGGGTACTTGCTGGTAGGCAGATAGTGGTTGGAGTATAAAAAATATCTATTGAGCACTATGACAGCGCTGGGTTTATATACTAGTTATAGGCATGACATGTCATTGATGTGACTGTTGATGGGACAAATAGTCCTTATCTACTTACTTATCTAATCTAGTAAGCACGCTGTAATGAATGCTGTACATGCTGCTATAAGTGCAAGTTCAACACCAGAAACTTCACTGTTTTGAGGGACTTAAAATAGATTTCATAATGGAATTGAAAAAAGAAAATTATATTATGCATGCTTTTATCAGAGGGTGAGAAAGAATATATTTAAGGGCTTAGCAAAATAAGAATAACTTTGAAAATAGTTCATTATATTATTAAGCATTTGCAATCCTGGTATTACATGACCATGACAACAGAGTTACTGCCCATATTTTAATGTTTTGAGAACCTTATAATATTTTTCATAATGTTTTTCAAAATTTCATATTCTACATTATCTTCTATAACCTTTTAAAAATATAATTTTTACCTCATTGAGAATCTTTTACAAAACAAAATATTTTCACAAATATTCTTATTCTGCTAACCCCTTTAATATATTCTTTCTCACCCTCTAATAAAGGCATGCATAATATAATTTTCTTTTTCCAATTCCATTATAAAATATGTTTAAGACCCTCAAAACAGTGAGATTCCCAGTGTGTTGCTAGTTCACTTGGATAACTACATATCCCTCACATGGGATTTAAATAGATTTTTGCATTTTTCACATTTTAATCTAAAAACAAAGCTGTAGCTATGTATCTATGGATAACACAGTGAATATTAATCACAATGAGATCCTCTTTAGATTAATGTATGGTGTATAATCATATGTTTTGTCTCTGCAGCTGGATCTACCCCTGGGATACCCAGAGCACCATACAACACACAAAATCACATTAACTTCAAACACCCTCCCAAACAATATCTATTGTTCATTTTCATCCACTGGCTTATTTCAGTGGTTAGATGGTAAAAGTGGCACTATTCTATACCACATTATATACTAATGTACAAATGAACTTGTTAGAGAAGTTCGTAAAAACCTTGGTCAACCAAGGTCTCACCAACCTAGTAACAATGTATACACATATTACATTGTTGACATGCAAAGTCCCTTTTTATTGTACTCCCAAGGAACTTGTCGAGAAGGATTTTGTCAAGTGGCTCATTAACGCAATGCATATTATGGATGCAGGACCACCAGTCCAGAGGACAAGGGAGGGGTTAAGAGAAACTGAGATAATGAAGAAATGTTAGAGTGCTACAATGTGAACAAAATGCAATGATGGGGTGACAGAGAATGCTGAGATGTTGCAAATCTTGCCATTGTGAGTTAAATGGCCTTAGCGTCTTCAGGCTTCCCAATTACATTCTTTGTGCTTTGCAATAACCCTTTCAAGATTATTCATGTCATCCTCCAACTCATGATTAACCTGTCCAAGGTAATCCACATCCACTTCTAGCTCAAGTGCTGCACATTCAAATTCATCTCTCTGCTTAGCAATCTCTATATTGACTGTTTCAAGTTTCTCATTCATCTCTTATAAGTCATTAAGTTGCCTTTCGCCCTGTTCAACTTTCATCCACAACAATGCATTGTCTTTTTCTGGTGTCTGATGGAGTATTGGAGGTTAGTAGGCTGTGCTGTTCTGTAGTAGGTGTACTTTGACTTGTTCAACGATCTGTTCTAGTGAGTTGGAGATGTCAAAGTGGCCTTGTGCTTGCTATTTATTGGCCCACTACTGCTAGTGCATATTATGGGTGCAGGACCACCAGTCCAGTGAACCTCTCTATTTATGGGGACCCATCCAAGTCAGTGTCTCATTGTTCTTTATTATTGATTCCAAAAAAAATTCTTCTCATATTCAAATTGGATGTCAGAAATGCAGCTGAAAGTAAATTTCTTTTCTCTCATCATCTTATTTTCATTGATCTTTCTTGATGCAAATTATTACGCAGGGCGACACTAGTGTGCTCAACCAAGGTAATAATCGACCTTTCTAGTCACAATCATTGTTAACAATGGACTATAATTGGTTATCAAAGAATATTAGCAATTATCTGAGGTGACTGAGATCTTGAGAGCAGAAGTGTCAGGAAAGCAATGTATGATTGTGTATAATGACAGCTATATAAAGTGTTTATAATTGCACATAGACCAGGAAAAGGAAATCAGGCCATTGGCCAAAATATAATAAAAAGGAATAGAAGGTATGACCTCTTGGATATATGTTGGGTAGACTTTGAGAGACTACCTAAGATGACAACTGGGTTGAGCCAGCAATGAGTCATAGTTCAGAATGACATGGAAGGTCACAGAAGAAAAGAAAAAGATAGAGGGTAACTAATATATCATAACACAAACTACTCTAGCAAACTTCGCCATACTCCACTTTGCACCAGTCAAAGGCTCTTCTCACATTTATCACAGCCTAGCTGGCTCAACTGCCGTAAAGCTGGGCCCTGAGTGGGTTGAGCTGGCATGCTTGACACTCTGGTGAGCCTCCCATCACCCTAGCTCCCCATCATGCTGATGGCTTGTGAGAGGCCATCTGCATTTCTGATGTCAGTGTGGAGGACCTACTGATCAGCTATGTCTAGGACAATAGTGATCTGCCCCCCGCTGAATGACTCCTCTTTACCCCCTGACCTGATGAGAAACTCACCATCTTTTCTAGAAACTTTGCCAACCTCCCACCCAAAGAGTTTCTTGACCGACTAGGGCAGGTGGAAATGGAGGTCCTATCTATGTCTAATGGGGTGCTGCTGCCAGAGGAGGTGGCAGATGCAGGACCCACTGCACAGCCTTCCAACAAGACCAACGGCAGGGCGAAGAGGTCCAAGCAAGTCAGTCCATCTGGTGGTTCAAACCTCATAAACATTGAGCCATACATTGAGTGGGTCGAACCTGGGGCCTGCTCAACACAAACTGCACCTCTGCTGACCCATCTGCCTGTATTCAAACACGATGCTTGGTCCACCACCAAGCCTGCAACTCCACCCCTGTCAGCACCACCTTCCAACTCTATGCCAGCTAAAAAGTCGACCCACCGAGGATGTGGGGCAGGCAAGCAGGGGCAGGTGTCGAGAAGGCGGTTTTTTGCCCGTGCTAACCTGCACAAACAGAAGGAAGGTGCTGGTGCAGAGGTAGCTAATCATCAGGAGAGGCTGATGGCCTGAGCATGCAGCATGGGGGTCTTTCTCTTTAATAAGAGCTTTCTGGTCTCTGACATTCCTGTCACCAGTATAGGGTGGAGCGGGAAGATGATGAATTCCAAGATGGCTGTTGGGCAGGCAATGGAGATGCTCATTAGCAGTGGCGAGGTCTGGGATTCCTTGCTCAAATTCAAACAGATCCCCTATCAGTGAGCTTGCTTTTTGAACCCAAGGTTTTTTATTCACTCAATTTATAACAAAGACCGACCAGGCTTTGTTTTTAACCAAAGCCCAAAGCCTCATTCATTGAGGAAATCAAAGTTGAGCTATATGAGGGACTGCTTGAGATGGTAGATGAGACTGTCAGCAAACCATACACCAGAAAGGAATGTCTTGGTGGTGCAAGGGGTGAGCATCTCCCTGCCTCGACTGGGTGGCACTGACAGTATATGGAGGTGGGCTTTTAATTGGTATTGGGATATGCTGCATTTAAACCCCACTCTTAGGCTCCTAGAATTATTCAGTGGCACCAGCAAATGTCCTAAAGGTGAAGAAGTTTATAAGTTCATCTGCTGTGCAGCGCTTGACATAGGTTATGAATGTTTTACAATCTTACTGTTTGACTCTCACATAGCAAGTATTTTTGTAACCTTCTTTGGTTCTATGTCCCAGGCTGTGCATTGTGCTTCAAAAAGGCTGTTGATTGGTGGAATTACCAGGTGTAACTGCCCAATTCAAACTCTTTTTCAATTTTTACCCCAATGTACCTATCAAAGGTGAACTGAACAGGATGCACACTATATCCCATGCTGACAAAAAGAACATTGCTAAAGGTTACTGTGTTCTACTTGCCTACTACACAAAGAGTGTATAAATTCTTTTTTTCATATCACCTGTTAACTCATATTCATCAAAGAGCCTTTTAACACTAAAAAAAAGGCCTGGCTTGTCATTTGAGAAATGAGCCTTATCCTTGAGTTACCAGTAGAAGTGGTGTTGATCTACCACTCTGCATTATTCTTTCACTTCAACATAGATGTCACTGGTAAGCAGTTCATCTACTTGTGATGTATTGTATTTTTAGCTGAATGCTAAGATAGATATTGAAATCCTGAGGATGGAGTTAGAGGAAAGGCCTAACCTCCTTGCTCCCAAAAATTATCCTATATGGGTAGATGATGCAGCTGGTTGAGGAAGTCTAGTTTGGTTTAACTAGGCTAGTATGATCCAATCAGCTGAGGTGGGGTATATTAGCTTCACTGTTACTCAAAAGGCTGACCACTCTAGTATTATTAGCTTTATCAACAATGTTGGTGAATGCTTAATGCTAGGACTACATTCATTTGATTGCCTGTCAATGATTGTCATTATAATATTCTAATGTCATGATTTTAATTTTTGGGATTATATTATCATTATAAAAATACTTTTAAATATCATGATTTTCTGTTCAGACAAGTTTATATCATTATTACATTATTTAGCTATTTTTATTTTATATTTCTATTTCTATTCTCAATAATTATAAAGTATGCTTCCTCATAATTATATAATATAATAATTTCTGTTTTGATATTTATTATATAGTATATAATTATCAATTAAGATTAACAATTATTGTGTGATACTTGACTACCACTCTTTCAGAATTATCATTTTAGTAGTGGTACTACCATTTCTTTATAGTATTTTTTAAAATCAAAACTTAAATTTTAAAAGCATTTGTTATATAGTGTTATACTTTAAAAATTCCTCAAAAAAACCAATTCCCTTCAGATATTGATTGAATAGTTATTGAAGGTGATGGATTGATGCCATAAGTATCACTGGTCCAATTTTTAGTGTGATCTAGAATCAATACCTTTAAAAGCAGGCAGGTGTACTCAGGGTGTAAGAGTTTAATATCAAATTAAATAATCAAAAATAAAATAAAAATCCACTTAACTTTCCTACAACATCAAAATCTACACAACTTCACTATTCTACTCTTTATACCCTATACTACTCAAATATCCTCACATAGGATTTGAGGAGGGAAATGCTGGTTAAAGTAGACTGGATTGAATAATCTTTTTAAATATTCCACTCAGTATCTCATTGATTTAAAATTTGAATGTTATATTATACTGTTCAAAAGTTTTGATTATCTGAAGTAACCCTCAATACTGACTAAAGTTCTACTTCACCATTGGACATATAACCTTTTATTGTACAGTGACCCCATAAACTATTGCAATGTTTGGCTATTTTTAGTCAGTGCGGTGTAGTGCCAGAGGGCACAAAAGTCTTGCTTAGCCTTGGTGGGCCAATTTGTAGCATTGGTTCCTGGCTACCAAATGGTGCCTTGGTCATGTGATTAGGTGCTGTGGTTCTAGAGATATATTCATTGAAAAGCAGACATGTCATTGCAGCAGTGTATGTACTTTTAGTCATGAGTGGGGTATATGGGAAATATCAGTACTTGATATAGCCTCCTTTTGCTTTAAGCACTGCCTTAACCATCCTAGGCCACCCCATTATGTACCAAATTAGGGAAAGTGACCAGACAACCAATTATGATATAATAGGGAAAATAACTGGTGAACCAATATCAACCCATATTGATTTTTTGACAACTGACCCATCAGCCGATATCTGGTGTTTGGCATATTATCCATGGGCCCATTTTTCTTTTGGTAATCAACTAATTGGGGTGTTGGGTGAAAAATAGGTGGATTGGTGGACCTGGAGGGGCTTTCCAGCCAATAGGCCCATTGAGAAGCACTGTAGGTACATTCAATATTCTGCCCATGGGCCATGGACTTGTTGGCTGTCTCAGCATTCCACCCATAAACCCATTGGCCATTTCTACTTGCTGTAGTTATATATATAGCTTGTTCACAACTTTGGCATTCACAATTATCAGTGAAACTGTACTCAGTAGATATTTATTTTGAGTTAGCCACACAGTTAAGGAAGTAGCCCTCAATTTTGGTATTTTCATAAGCCAAAATATTGCTATTGCTTGGACTTAGAACTTTCACAATATCTACTTGGCTGGTCATGGAAGGAGCACCTTAGATACATTCAGGAAAATGGTAAATGACAAATAGCATGATGAATTGTGAATTGTGAACACTGAACAGTGCAGGGAAATGGCAAATGGCAAACAGTGATGGCCAATGGAAAATGGAAAACAGTGAACAAGTAACGGTAAATTGTGAATTGGGAATGGTGAATGGTGGATGGTGAATGGTGAACAGCGACAGCAAATTGCAAACAATGAACAGCGCCATTCACCACTTGTTATTTACCACATTGAACCAAATATGCGGTGGACACTTGCTGCTGGCCTTGCGAGCTTAAAATGTTGTAGATATATCTGCTGCTGACACTGGCACAGTGGCCCACTGAGGCCAATGGCTCCATTGGCCAATGCATGTCAGTACCGCTAAGGAAAGCCTTAGCACGGCATAACCAATAGGTTGTGCATGCCCAATCCAAACAATCATTTTGAATTCATTATAGGCTTATGTGCTTGCCACATTCATATTCCTGCATCACTTGTGCTTCCTGGGCCCACACTTTCTCAGTCATGAGGCCAAAGACCGTGAGTTGTACTACTTCATAGATTATGACCTATCTGACACCAAGAGCTCCACAGTTAAAATCTTTCTTTCCCTTATCAAAGAAGGGGCCCTCACATGGTGATCTGACCCTATGTGAAAGCCCCTTCTTTGATAAGGGGGTCAAAGGTTTTAACCCTGGAGCTCTTGGTGTTGGCTATGCCGTGATCAGTGAAATAGTGCAATTCATAGTATTCGCTTTTTTGACTGATAGAAACTCAGTTCACAATATTCATCTTTCTCCAACTTCTCCTGTTCCCTTGCCTTGCCTTGCCCTTTGCCCTTTGCCCTTTGTCCTTTGCCATTGACTCTTTGCTGAATAGCAAATGTCAAATGTCAAATGGCAATCACTGTCATCACTCTCAATGGCCTTGTTGTCGGCCTGCCTTGGGCTCCTGTGGCTCGATGTGTAAATGCTTGGACAGTGTCACCTTGCTTTCATGTCTCTTTGGCCTATGGTCTTAGTGGTTGCATCAGCATTGAATTCATCGGCCTGCATCGCCCATTTCTGCTCACTATAGCCTATGTATATAGTTTGTCCTCAGCTTTGGAATTCACATCCTTGTGAAGATCAGCATTCATGAGCCCTCAATTACATTAAGGTATTTCATGCTATAGGTGGTGACTTGTAAGCAATTTTCACAATGATGCTTGGCATATGAAGTCATCTCAATGATTTGATAAATGGAAAATGGAAAACAGCGAATGGCAAACAGCGAAGACAGTCAAAGGCAAGATAGCAAAGAGTAAATGGCAAACATTCAACGGTGAAGGGAAGTGGTGAATGGTGAATGGTGATGGCCAATGGCAAACAGCGAAGACAGTCAAAGGCAAGACAACAAAGAGTCAATGGCAAATGGAAAATGGCAAATGGATGGTGAACTGTGAACTGTGAAAACTCAACAGCGGAGGCAAATGGTCAGCCAATGGCAAATGGCAAACAGTGAACAAGTGATGGCAAATTGTAAATTGTGGACAGTGAAGGTGAGACAGGGACAGGAGCCAGCAAAGACAATATAATATGGGTGTGCCGAAGCTCAGACACCCCTGAAAAAGTGGTGGCATAGCATTCAAAGCTTGCAGGCCTGCTGGTCACTCATCAGACAGCAGTTTTGGCTTTTCCACTTGATGTATACATTGCCTTCACCATTCAATGAGCCACCCAATAACTTTGATGTCGGCTACCAATAATATCGGTGTTCAATGCTTCATCAGCATTCAAAAGGATGACATAGATGTATTGCACAAATTAGCTAGTGATATTTGAAAAGCCATGACAGTGACTCCAACATCCCCTGGACATCCTGCAATTGGTTTTGCTGATCAAAGGTATCCTGCAGCCTTTACTTCAGGTGATGCAGCTCCAGCAACAGACGCAGTACTGTATATCAATCAGTAGGGCTAGGTGTGTATCTGAAATAGCAACTTACTTTGATGAATCTTGGTCTGCTCTGCTTGAATACTCCAGGCTCCAGCTATTGATGATGCTAGAGACTGAGCCCTCAGCATCACAGGCCACAGCCCACTAGGTTTAGTCAGTGACAGTGACAGCTGATGCATGATCTGCAACAGTGATTGTGTGGCGCTCCACAGAGTGGGTCTTGGCTTCAAAGCAGCCACTCCTGGAAGGTGAAGGGGTGTGCGGCATGGTGGTGAGACATCAAGATCAATGCCTGTATGCAGCATGAGTCTAGCCAGCAGACCAGAACTGTGGCTAGGCAGTGATATGTCCAGCCTGATTCCTTGGGGTGGCCAGTGATGAGGAGGCAGGGAAAAGAAAGGGTCCATCATATTCATATCAGCCAGGTCATTTGCATGAGACAAGTAGGTTGAGCGCTGAGGAGGGGATGCCTCTAGATTAATAACGGGGGGATTGGGGACAGTGGGAACTGCAGCATGAGATGGTGGTGACATCTGAATGGCAGATCAGCTCTAAACTGCCAATTTGGCGGTGACATGTTGATGTCAATGGCAATGGCAACCAATAGTATTGAGGCCGAAGTCAATGAGGATGCGGTCGGCATGCTGTTATTGTCACTGCAGACTGTTGCTTGGGAGTTATTTTGGGAGATAGTCTTTGGCCACCCTGGTGAATGTCAGTCTCGTGCTGGTGCAAAGATGGAAACACATACTGCCAATGGGAGTTTGAAATCTGGCGTGTCATGCCATTGATGGGAGTTTGGTCAGATTTACTTGAAGTACAAAAGGTCATAAGCTCCATTTCCATTTTTGGCCACTTTTGCTGTTTTCCCTTGTTCATCAATCACCATTTTCCCTTTTTTTTTAATCGCCTTTTGCTATCATTCCTCCATCTATTTAATCTCGAATCCTTGTTTGCTATCCCATGGCTGATACTCCTTTTCTGCAACTGTCTAGAGCATCATTTCAAGTCATTTAAACTTGGCTCCATTGCCATGGTGCTGCCATTGAGGCAGTGCAGGGAACTGCAATTCCCGACCTCATCCAGTTGTCCCATGCTACCCGGTGTAGGGAACCAGTGTTCCCTACATGTGTATCTCTACACGACAGTCCATACTGGCCCCCAACTCGCTCGTGGGCCCTTGCCCACTCACTCACCCTCGCACCCTCCATATCACTCGTACCCTTCCCCTGCCAGTAAGTGATATACCACTTCCCTCTCTTTCTCTTTCCTTTCTTTCTCTCGACCACTATGATGTACTATGCTACGATACCCAACGGGCTCACTAGCATCATATAATCGCATGACACGTCAGACAGTCTCAAGAATGCCCAGACTATAAAGCCCTGTACTTAAGCACAAAAGAGGATCCATCATCTATGGACCTATATTTCGACCTACATTCTATTCAACTACATTTCATATATCTCACTGTCCGCTGTTGGGCAATAGTCCCAGAATTTGATCCCTTGAACCCTTCTCCTACCCGCTGGTTGTGAACACCTGAGGGCTAAGCTTGTATTGCACTCGTGAGCTTGCTCATCGATAGCTCGAAGACTCGTGCTCTTCACCACGACTCACCCTACCTTGAACCACTTCGCCTCACTCCCAGGTTTTGACCTGAAGGTCCCTTCTCGTATTACTTATCCTTCCTTTCCCTCATTCTTCGCTTCCACTC
>MU121417.1:0-11646 GCA_014904835.1 Paxillus ammoniavirescens
GGAGATTCCTTCATATCCTCGCTTGCCTGGACTCCCAGCGCTATGTCGACACATCGCAAATTCGGCATCTGGGACCACGGGATAACAACGACGTAGCTGGGAGGCACGCGTCAGTTGATCGCATACAGCTGTGTGAATTCCAATGAGTGACTCACTGGAACTCACATTGCTACTTGCCACTATTCGATCTCCCAACTAGCGAGCGATTCGCAACATGGAAGCGCAACGAACACGTCATTTCCCTACTCGCCTTCGGGGTCGTTCATCGTAGGTTTGTTCATGTGAAGGCAAGGTCTGCTTGTTGGAGACCCGCCCCGCTCAGCCCAAGCACCTTTTTCTTGACATGTTATTGTTGACATTCAATACAGCATCTTCTCACATGTATTACTTTTGCGACGAACTTGCCGTTCAACCACCCACTCGCTCGCATCGTGCCATCATTCTTCGATGTATGCACATGAATATCCGTGCTCACCTTTCCCAAATCGCTGATGATATTCACAGCGACCACCAATCGGCCCGCTGAGACGTCACAAACAAAGAATCGCCGACTTGCATTAGTCTCCTAGACTGCCAGAAAACGCGGGGTGAACTTAGCGAGGCGTCGAGAAGGTTTTCGTGAGGTAAGTAATCGGGGTTGGCATCGTGCCAGCCATGTTTGAGAACTCACGTATGACGCAGGCGCCGCGAACGTGTGTAATATCTGAGCGACTAGAGGAGCCTGCAGGCCCACAAGTCTTGCGAGAATGGGCGATGCTTGGCGGGACAGCGTACTCGTGATCACAGCACCTTCTCTGGCCCTTGGGCCGCACAGCGTAAGGGACATATGCTAATGATAAGGTCTGTTTACTACCCCAGATCCCCCTCGACCTGTTTGGTGTTGACAGTATAATTCTCGCACTCCATCACGCTGATCCGAGAAACTAAGTCAACGATGGCTATCGGTCCCGCCCTCAAGGCTCCGGGCGTAGACCACATGCTCCGTGAGATAGTGGATATGCATCCATCATCGTCGACAGCGGTTTCATGTCTTTGGGCTTGCCAATTGTGGAAGAAGTTTCGAGGTCTTGCAACGAGGTTGCCGACGTTCGCGCCATGTATTCTGGGCGTCTAGCTTGCGCAGCGATCACAAGTGATAATTCCCTACGAGTCACGGGCTGAGGAAAAACTTATCAATCTTGCCTAGGGCAGACAATCAATCCAGGTAGAAGCTTAATCTGGGTGGAGTCATGGAAGTGCCTGACATTCTCTCAAACAGGTCACCTAGGTCAATTTACAACGTCGTTATTGTAGGAGCAACGGGAATTGAGAAAAGCTTCCTTGGAAACCTTGTAATCGGGTTGGACGGCGCTCGGACCGCGAATAATATCTGCGGTATCACTATCGAAGCGACATGTTATGAATGGGGGAAAGATACTCAGACCTTTCGCCTTTCGGGCTCCCGGCTCGTCAGGTGGAAGCGTGTTCAAAGCCTGCACGGGAGGCGCTGCTCACGGAACTGCACAAAGAAAACGGAGTCCATGTCCTCGTATCTGGGATCTTTAGGGTCACAAAGGGTGTAAGGGAGGCATGACACCATCTCATGGGGGCTCCGTATCATTGCCGTGAGGCGTTTGCCAAGGGTACGAAAGGTACGCATCATGGCTTTGTTCAAATTGTTGATATGGTTCGGTACACACGACACGTGATACGCTGTATCCCATGGCACCGACCAACTGACTAAAAACTCTAGGATCCCGAACGATGGCAACTTGGTTCTTTCATGGGGGCTGAACCAGGGTACGTCCCTGCTTTGGATGGCACACCGTGCTAACACCCCGATCACCCGTTCAGGGCATGCCTGCAATGAACCAAAGGTCTCATGGCAGTGTCTCGAAGCTGCCGAGCCGGCATGCTATATGTTCCTCCTCAAAGCACGAGCACCATCTCCTCGACGCCGTGGTGCTGAGGTCAATATGCTCAACCCCAGGGAGATAAGCACAAGCGGGATATTGGCGACTGTGTAGAGGCGGGTAGAGACTCGGAGGAGAAGGTGCGTTATACTCCATCGTTTTTGCAGACAAAAAGGAACTGGTCTGACTTGGAGGGCGGCAGAGATTGGTGTCACTCCCAAACCGTACCTCTCCACCTGGTTCGTCCTCATTCGCACAGCGTCCGTGTTCTCCTCACAACAGAAAGAAACACAGGCTTACTCTTCGATCCCCCTTCAGGGAAAGAAGAACATGACACATAAAGGACCCAGAACACGTGTCGTATCGATCACCTCGTCCGCAGGTGGACTTATGAACGTGACATACTGGCCATATCCACACCCCTTTTCGCCATACTGATGTCTCTTCGTTTTCCCATCACACCAAGAAGAATGAGTAACGCACGTGCACAATCACTGTTGTAAACTACATGCTTGGTTACTATTGCACGTGTACACCATGGCCTCCAGGGTGACCGCACGGGCCTTCGAACACCGAGATGAAGTTCTGAATCTTCCGAGTTCCCTTGTACATGACGCTAGGAAGATGGCACTCGCATCGACGTGATGACGGCGGTCCACGTCACAGCTGGGAACAACACCGCGGCCGTGACAGCGTTACGCCGTCTTTAGGTTGAGACCCTTCAAGTTGGCACAAGATGTTAGCCTATTAAACGCACTCGAGGAAACACCTACCCAGCATCTCTCACTTCTCACTTCCACTCATCAACCATATCCTCACTATGAAGAACTTCTTGACTCTCCTCGCCGTCATCACCTCTTTGAGTGCTTATGCCCTTGTCGGTATGCATGCAATTTTGCTCTGCTTGCCCCAGTAAAATGGGCGGGTTGGGGTTGAAGAGCCAATGCATTACGTCGGCTGTTGGGGACATCGTTCGTTGCGAGTCAGTCTCCCTCGCACCAGTTGTTTCTGTTTGATCTTACCGTCAGAGCAGATACAAAAAGAACGGGGGATCCCTCTGGTGCTACTTCGACGTGCATACCGGCTGATATACCGCCTTTCAATCTGACGTGATGATGGAATTTTCCTTCTTGCAGTCAAACGGAACCCTCGATACTGATCGTTCGAGTAAAGGGTGCGGGGGAAAGGCGAAGTTGACCAACACATGTCCGAGGACCTGCTAGGCATACCATAGTATAGGGAACGCAGTCGTTTCTTATTATGCCTTGACGCAACGGTTCGGCGTCAGAGAGTTATGTAACATGTTCTGTCTTGCTACGTCCTTCGTGGTCGAATGTTGGACGTTGTATCGCGCCTCATGCCAATTCAAAGCACGCTGTACGCGGGATTTATGGAGGACCGAGCCAAACTCTTGCGTTCCTTCGTTCGCTGTGAATAATTCTCTTGGGCTCGAACCGTGGTGTAGACCGGTGCAGGGAACTAACCGTTGACGCGTCCAGAATGGCAGAATGCAAGATCGATGGGGAAACCCCGGCCAGCCCAAGTGAGCGCGATGCAGATCGCAGAAACGAGGGGGACTGTAAAAAGATTGCAAATAGAGGGAACCCATCACTGCATTGAATCTTAAGGTATTTGAGAAAGTGAAGTTACGTGGGGAACTCAGTTGTGGGCCCGTCCGAACGTGCGAAAAAGGACTACGCGTACGAGTCCGCCTTTCATGCCAGACCGGCTCCTCCTTGTCTGCAAAAACGATCGAGCGTGATTCACCTCTCCCCGAAAATCTCTACCCCCTCTGCGCACTCTCCTATATCTCGTTTTTTGCTCCTTTGCCGTCGGCCAACTTCTGCCTTAAGCCGGTTCACATCAACACCCAATGGTTGTGCTGTACAAATAATCATTCGTTCCGCAACGGCTTCCCGGAGACGGTACCATCTCGTGCTTCGAGGGCTTTGTAAATACTTCGCATGCCGGCTTGGGGGTTTTCAAAAGCATGTCCCGATGGCTTCTGTTTCTTGTAGGTACCCCCTGACGGATGGTGGGCGAGATTTGGAGCACGACAGGCCATCCAAAGCAAAGACGTACCTTTGTTCGGCCGCCATAAAAGAATCTAGCTTTTCATCGTTCTGGATCTCATAATTCTTTTCCGAGAAGGAGAATCCTGGTAACCTCAACTAGAGAATAATACGGTGGCCGTGCATCGCGTGGCAGCCTGCATAGATCAGTATGATGTATAGACACTCTTTCGGATTGCCTTTGCCTTTGCACACTTTATTCTGTTTCTCCGTTCAACGTCGTCATGACAAATCGACTATGGCGTCGTGATATCACCCGCGTGGTCAACCCATCTACCAATCTCTAGTTTCCGCGCCAGTGCGCTATCGAACGGTAGCGGCGTGTTTGTAGTGTGATCAAGAATTCTGTGAACCAAAATCAGTTATGCAGAACAAATCCGCTGAATCTCCAGCGTCGAGAATATTTTTTACACCTTACGTCGGGCGCCCTAGAGAATCTTCGGTAACAGTCCATCTGAAACGAAGCATGGTCTTATTACGGTAGGTCCCCAACTGGGGGCACAACGATCATCGATCAAAGCTGGAGACCGATGCCCGTCGGCGACAGTGGTCTTTAGCCAGTTGGAAAGTAATAAAGAAATCAGTGAGTATGTTAGCAAAGAGTTGGCTGAAAGCCCTGATGGGACTAACATAATACCAGTGACCACGTAGCTTGGCTCCCGATCGAAATGATCATACTTCGTGAACAATCGCATTGAGCATTCCTGTACTAAGATGTCAGCGGCAGTGTCGAGCTATCAAGGTATTAAGCTTTCCCGGTGTCTTAGTGCAAGGGCGTTTGATATAGAGCGCTTGTAACTCACCCCGGAGTCGTGTCGTCCTCGTGTTTCGACCGCCACCTCGATGAAGCATTCACGTTTCGTCTGACCTTGCATAGAACCTGAGAATATGGCACAGAGGTTCTAGTGAGTGTCGTGGAAAGCCAAGAGGAATTGTAGGGCTCCAGCGGTCGACAAGGAAGGTGAGCGTGTTAACCGCCAGAAAGCAACCGTCCATGTGTGCAGAGCACCGATGTCATTCGCCACGGCCCACGATAACGCCTGCGAACTTCAGCCCGATCTACTAAGTTTGTGGACCCTGGGTTCTCGTCGATTCAAAGTTGACATACTTTGACGATTCTGATGGGACCAGCACCAAACATGAATTGCAGTTTTGATCACCCTCGAGCAAAGCGTGTAACGACCAGTATAGTAACCCACGAACCAACCGGAACCAACTTTACTCCTGGATTGAGTGCGGTGGACCAGCATTAAGAGGAACGGTATCGAAGTGGATGGGACATTTCGCCGTGGTCTTTCGGCTCGAAGAGTTCGAGTCGTGAGTCGGAGTTCTAGGGGCCCAACGATGGTGTTTGAACGGTTGCCTTGCACCTTCGAAAAATACGGAAGTCTCGAGGCTCCGACGGGTGGTATAGGTGTCTTTTTTTGTTGGACAAAAGGAGAGCTCGATTAATACTGACGTTCGGGTCAGGAAGGCACGGGTACTTACTAGTATGTCTGGCAAGATGGTGATCGGCGTGATCATGTACGAACACCATTATTCTACAATACGAACGCGCTGCAACCTGTGGCATGAGTCTATCTAGGTTCGTATAAAATCACAGTAAAGGTAGATTGAAATCAAAAAATATACGCGAAATATGAGAAAATAGTATTAGCCCTGCGTAGCGTCAAAGAGTCCAGGAGGATATCCCACCTGGATGCGAGCTCACTCGATCTGCCTATCCAAAACCATTAGTTTCTGTGCTCGATCTGCTCACGCTGTGTACCTTCCGTGGCATTAGCCATACTCGTGACGGGTCGAGTGGACGTTGCGGTGGCTGAGGCTTGCTCGTCTTCTGTTCGCTTACGTAATTCAGCCATCTCTATGCCAGACTCCAGGAGCGTTGGGACGTGGGGTCGGTCAGCGGGAAAATAGCGTTGAGCACAGGCCGCAAAAAGCACCTGCACTGTGGCCGTCCGGGGTTTCATTCGGGGCATCACCGTCGCTATCCTCGGTTGGAGTATGTGGAGGGCTGGGAGGAAGAACGACATGTGTCCCGTAGTTCCTGGGTGCCGTTTCAGACTTTGGCAGCTCTCTTGCAGGCTCGGATGGATCGACCGCTGCTACGTGTGGCTGGCAGATCGCTGCGTGAGATGTCTGGGGTTGCAGAAAGGATGGGCTACACTTATGTTTGGTCCATAGGCGGCGTAAACTGTGATTATCTGTGGCTGATGACCGCGAAGGGGAGGTGAGAGGGATTCCCACACCTGCGATCCTGCAAATTTCGACATGAGATGAAGGAAGGACGGACTAACCGCTGCCTGGGGTTATCCTCCACGTCTGAGCAAGCACAGGACAAGGAGTGAAAATGTGAGCTGAAGCCAAGGGTGTCGAGTCTGGTTTTGTTCGACGTCGACGGGCAGCTACCGATTGACCGAGTTGTCAGATGCATCCAACATCAAGGGTTGAGTGATGCACATCTGAGACCATGGGACGGGTATAAGGCGAGGCTCCGCCGGTACTTTCGGGGGCGCTTTGTGCTTCCGGCCGCGGAGGGAGACTTGCAGGATCGTCCTTGGGCATTTTTGAGGCTTCAAGGATCGACGAAGGCGTACCAGTCGTTGGAAGATGCGACGTTGAGAACAAGGATCGGGTTTGTCTTCGTTAAGATCCTTTGCCTCCTCTTCCCCTGTTGCATCCGAAGTTTCCGCGCGCTAAGCATGACAGCGCAACGATGAGCACAGCTGTTATGACGAGAGTGAGTGCGTGCATTGAATCCTTCCCAAAAGTCGCCTTCGCGATCGTAATAGGACACTTCTGCTCCGGATCCAGAGACTGAGAAACCCGCGAGAATTTGCGTTGGCATTCACAAACGGCTCGTCACACGAAACATGTAAACTTACCTCAAGCTGTCGTCGTGTTGACGATGTTTCGCTCCTTCTGTCCTCTCCGCGGGTCACTTCGGGTGGGTCCTGCTCTTGCCCGTGTTCTGCATTACTTTACTCCTCGGAGACGTTGGGTCGGTTCTGGTCGTCGCTGGCTTCCGCTTCATTGTGTACTTCCTCGTCGGACACCGGTAGGAACGTTAGGTGTCGGAAAAGAGTCGAAAGAGATCCGAACGAATCTGCTTCGATAGTTTCCATGTCCCAAATATAGACTTTGCCGTCCGAAAATCAGGCCTGACCTGAGGCTCGAGCAGACCAGAGCCCGGGCTTTCAGGCCAAGCCAGGCCCGTCCATCGCTAGCTGTGAGGTATTAAGAAGTGTGGTCATTAGGTGTGCGGGAGTGCATCGCTCTCCTACGATGCTGAACTGTTTGCGTTCTAGATAGAGTGCTTCACTCATTGCGTCTTTGACTTGATGGTTCTCTGTATTTTCTACTTCCGTTCTTGCAGTTAGTGAGCCTTGCAGGGCGCCTCTACTAGTGGTTCGCCTGTTTGCAACTGGGGGTAGTGCGGGAGTCGGGGTTTGGGTGCCCCGACCGTGTGGTCTGACCGTTGCTGGGTGACACGTGTGTTACCCAGTTTCGTAAGTCCTGTGTGTCGACAAGACTTCGAGTTTGTATTGGGGTGTAGGTGGTAAGCTCTAGCTTTGAGCTTGTGTATGTTCTTCCTACTAGTGCAACTTTTTTCGGGGTCGGGGTGCCACGTGGTAGGACATGTTTCTAAAAACACCCGAGCCGGCATCATGCGAAATATTTACAAAGCCCTCGAAGCACGTTTCCGAGACGGTACGCATCTCCGGGAAGCCGTTGAGGACAAATGATTGTTTCTACGGCACAACCGTTGGGTCCTGAGATGAACCTGCTTAAGGCAGAAATTGCCCGACGGGAGAGGAGCAAAAACGAGACATAAGAGAGTACGCAGAGGGGGGAGAGATTTTTCGGGACAGGTGAGTCATGCTCGATTGTTTTTGCAGACAAGGAGGGGTCAGTCTGGCATGAAGGGCGGGACGGAGTCGTACGAGTAGTCCTCCTTCGCACTGTCGAAATTCGGACGGGCCCTGTGACAATTGAGTTCCCCACATTGAGTATGTAACTTCACTTTTTAAATTATCCCGAGGTTCACTGCAGTGATGCGGTCCTCTGTGTTTACGATCTTTTCGCAGTCCTCCTCGTCTCTTCGATCTGCATCGCATTCATTTGGTTGTGGCCGGGGTTTCCCAATTGATCTTGCACTCTGCCATTCTGGACGCATGAAAGGTTGGTTCCCAGCACTGGTCTACACCACGGTTCGAGCCCAAGAGAATCATTCACAGCGAACGAAGGAACGAAAGAATTTGGCTCGGTCCTTCATAAATCCCGCATATAGTGGCATAAGGCGCGATATAACGTTCAACATGCGATCACGAAGAACGTAGCCAGAACATGTTAACTCTTTGACACCCAACCGTTGCGTAAAGGCACAATAAGAAACGACTGCGTTCCCTATACTATGGTATGACTAGCAGTTTTTAGGACATGTATTGCTCGTCCCCGCGGAACCCTTGCACTGATCACTCGAATGAAAGCTACCATCGAGCTTTCCGTTTGACTGCAAGGAGCAAAATTTCATCATCAAGTCAGATTGAAAGGCAGTATATCAGCCGGTACGCACGTTGAAGTAGCACCAGAGGGACCCTCCCGTATTGTTTAATTTGTACCTACTCTGACGGTAAGATCAAACAGAAACAACTGAGGCGAAGGAGGCTTACTGGCAACGAGTGGTGCCCCAACCAGACATAATGCATTGGTTACTCAATTTCGAGCCGTCCATAGATGTGGGGCAAGTAGCGCACGTTGCATGCACACCCACAAGGGTATAAGTACCCAAAGAGGTGATGACGGCGAGGAGAGTCAAGAAGTTCTTCATAATGAGGATACGATTGATGGGTGGAAGTGAGAAGTGAGAGATGCTGAGTAGGTGTCCCCTCGAGTGCGTTTTATACCCTAACGTCGTGTGCCAACTTGAAGGGTCCCAACGATCTTCTCTCTGTCAAAGACGGCATAACGCTGTCATGGCCGCGGTGCTCGCAGCTGTGACGTGGACCCCCGTCATCACGTCGATGCGGGTGCCGTCTTCCTAGCATCATGTACAAAGAACTCGGAAAATTCAGAACTTCATCTCGGTCTTCGAAGGCCCCATGCGTTCATCCAAGAGGCCATAGTGTAATAACCAAGCATGTAGTTTACAGCAAAGTGGTTATGCATCACTCATTGTTCTTGGTGTGATGCATATGAGGTAGTCCACCATATATGGCCCACTGTATGTTCAATTGACTCTACTCACGTTAATGCAGGGACCCGAATGATCGGTCATTGATCGTCCATCAGCACGCTTCTCCCAGCTTCTCCGCCGTTCCTGTTTCGTTCCTCAGGGGCCTCGTAACTGTTGTTCGTTGTCCCTCGCATCTCATTTTGCTTCTCACTTCTCTTTGTCCTCCCCCCTCTCGTCAAATGGCGTAGCTGATGGGCCCGTCTTTCACGTTGATGCATGTGCAAACCATGATTAGTACCATGTTCTCGTTCGTAGCTTCGAAGTGTTGTTTACTTTATGAGCTCAGATGACCTGCGCAAGCGCGGGTCTCTGAGCTGGGGGCTTCGCCCCCCTTGGAGGGGCTGCGCCCCTCTTAGTAAAATAGAAAATATATTGCTTTGGACTTCACCCAAAAGAAAGTAAATTCAATACTGAAAATGTGATACTGTGAATTTGGGCTACGCCCAAAAAATGTAATATTGAGATGTTAGATATTTCTTAGTTGTAAGGTATCATCAACTTTTCTAAACCCAGACACAGCTGCCCATATCCTACATCCCTCTATTTGTTATTCCACAATTTATATTGCCTATCCTGTTGAAAGGACAGGGGAACAGGGGAGGACAGAAGGCTCACAGAAAAATATCATGATAAGGCTACAGCAGGGGGCATATAGGAATACAAAAATAAGAAAATCTGGGAATATATTTCCTGTCTCCTGTCTCCTGTCTCCTGTCTCCCTTCTCCCACCTCCTCATTTCATTGTCCTCTTATCTCCTGTCTCTATTTTACTGTCCTTCTGTTCCTGTCAGATATTCTCAAGCTGTCCTGAAGAGGTGGTAGGTCCTGCATTTTCTCCCTGCTCCTAGTCTGCACTGTATGATACACTTTCCTTTCATTTATATCATTTTACATTGTCATTTGTCATCTGAGACATGCCACTCATTGGCTACTGTAGTCTTATATAACTGCACAAACCTCACTCTAATAGTCCCCCCTATTTCCTATCCCCTATCTCCTGTCTCCTGTCTCCTGTCTCCTGTCTCCTGTCTCCTGTCTCCTGTCTCCCATCCTCCATTCCCTGTTTTCCATTCCTGTCCCCTTCCCCTTCCCCTTTATTTCCTGTCTCCCCATTTCCCTGTCCTCTCATACCCCATTCTCTGCCCTTGCATACCCCTGTTCTCCCATACCCTGTCTCCTGTTCTCCTTTCTGATGTTCTCTGTCTTGTCCCTGTCATGGTGTCTTGTGTTCCTGTGTTCCTGCATTTCTACATTCCCATATTTCTCAGCTGTATTTCCATATTTCTGTATCCTGTAGCCTCATATCCTTCTGTGGGCCTCCCATTCTCTGCCTCCCATCCCCCTGCCCCCCTGTCCTTCCAAATCATTCTCATCCCCACCCCTATTCCACATTACTACTACCATTCTACACAGCATATCCCTCATACTATACTCAAACGATGTCATAGGTACCATATTCCAATCATAATCTAATCAAAATTGGTCCCCTCACTCACATAATTTGGAATTACAGATATATCTACTTTGACAACAGAGACATAAAGGTATGATAATCATTACACAGAAGTCTTACTCCAATTATTTGTGTTGAAGAGAAACCTATGTTTGTAGCCCAGGAGCCTGAGAACAAAATGAACAGCCAATGAGATTTAAGAGTCGTGTTGTGTCAGTGTTCACACGGTCTCAGCCAATGGGATTATACCTTTATCTTGTCTCGACCGTCATATCCAGCCAATGAGATTTAAGAATCGTGTTGTGTCAGCATTCCCACAGTCAGCAGCCAATGGGATTATAGAGTTGTGTCGACCGTCCTGTTTTCTTATGTTAGATAGTACTAGTATCTGTTTGACATGAGTTGACCATCCTGCTAGGAAGATGGCACCCCCATCGACATGATGACGGGGGTCCACATCACAGCTGCGAGCACCGTGGCCATGACAGCGTTACACCATCTTTGACAGAGAGAAGAACGTTGAGACCCTTCAAGTTGGCACACAATGTTAGGGTATAAAACACACTCGAGGAAACACCTACTCAGCATCTCTCACTTCTCACTTCCATCTATCAATCGTCTCCTCACTATGAAGAACTTCTTGACTCTCCTCGCCGCCATCACTTCTTTGAGTGCTTATACCCTTGTGGGTGTGCATGCAATGTGCGCTGTTTGCCCCAAATCTATGAGCAGCTCGGGGCTCAAAAGCCAATGCCTCACAAATGGTGGGGAAAGAACTCGTTGCCAGTGGGTCTCCCTCACACCAGTTGTTTTCTGTTTGATCTTACTGTCAGAGCAGGTATCCAATAAAAAATACGAAAGCATTCCTCTGGTGCTACTTCGACGTGCGTACCCGCTGATATGCTGCCTTTCAATCTGGCTTGATGACTTGATGATGGAATTTTCCTTCTTGCAGTCAGAGGGAACCCTCGATAGTGATCAATCGAGTTACGC
>MU121419.1:0-11627 GCA_014904835.1 Paxillus ammoniavirescens
CCCTACCCCCTTCTACTGGCCTGGTCTTGGTACCCTCTTAGACTAGTTTAGCCGACCTCAGCGTCTTTTTTGCCAAAGAATGCAACAGTGGGTGGTGGTCATTTCACTGCCAATTGTAGGTGCCTAACTCATGTTGTCCTTGACCCGCTGCCCAAAAACACAGTCCTGGAGGGACAAAAATACAGTCCTTGCAAGCGGAATACAGTCCAGAGTGTCGCATTGGTGTCGTACAAGTCTAGTAATCTCCCGTCTATGGCTTGCAGTGCTCTCTACTTGCTGATGACAGTAAAAATTGAATTGCAAATGATTTTCAATGAGTCAGGGTCTCCAAGCTTGTCCTCGTACTCATCATCCCATCTGTGTCCGCCATCACCCTCGACCAAGTTGGCTAATAATGTCAGCCACTAACTCTCCAGATGTGTTCCACGCTGATGTTTATCCTGGACTGTGTGACACTGTATCCCCAACCACCGCCTCCACCCTCGAGCTTCTTGACATCTCAGATGACATGATGGCCGAGCAAGAAATCCTCCCTGTCGCCACAACAGCCACAAATGTCAGAGACCTGGGGGAAGAGTTCACTCAGCTCCAGGCCACACTACTGGATGCCTCAAAGGGGGTGACTGAGGGCACGGATTCAGAGTATAAACAGTTAGTACATCCACTGGTCTTCAACCTGCATTCACCTTTACCAACCAACCTGTGGATGCAGCCTGATGCAGCAGTGTGAAACTTTTTTGATAGACATGGAGTGGCTGCAGCACAATGAGCTGTTTTTCTGCAAGACACCCCGTCCTGAAGCTCTGGCATTCATCATGGCATGGATAATGAATGCGTGAGTACCCATCTTTGTTTCCCTTACCCGCTCTGACAGACTGTTACTGTTGTGCAGCTGTGATTCCATCATGATGAAAGGGACAGTTAAGCCAGTGTCTGTAGAGCAAGGCACTTACAGGCATGCTCAGAAGATGAGGGCCGCCATGACATATGCATTCGGATGGTTGCATGGTCTCAGAGACATGCCTTGGCACCAGTCCAAGGTCCCCAGGAACTCCAACATGTTGGGGAACCCATCCATATCCATGCAGGTATCATTGTACATGTGCTCGTTACGCCGTTGGAAGGTCAGATGTGGTGTTTTTGTTTTTGCAGTGAATCTGTACTAATCTTTACCTCATGTGCAAGCCGGCGAAGTTGCGATCAGTGCCCATGCCATCACATCCGTGAGTAGTACAGCATGATTGCAGTGAGATTTTCACAACTGCTACAAGAGACTCACTGGTTATGTTGACCACAGGCGCTGCTGTCAAGAATTTACCATTACAACCATTTGCCCGAGAACTTAACAATTCATCCATACTGGCCCAGCCCTCGTCAGCCTCCTGACAATGCCAGTGGAGGGAGATTGGAGGCTTGGGGTGGTGGCCGAGCCCACCGACTGGTGCAAGCAGCATATACGATCACATTCCTCTGCCTTCTTCGATTTGACGAGGTGCTCAAGATACAAGTCCACAACATCTCCTTTTTTGAAGGTGGGATGACCCTCACCCTTCCTTTCCATAAAACTCATCAGAATGGAGGTTAGTTCTTGGTGTCACTGTAATTATGGATACATACTAAATACAAATGGTGCATGTCAGACATCAAACCATATTACCTTTGGGCTCTGCCTCAGTCGGAAGCCCACCTGTGTGCTGTGAGGGCAATGGCGGAGTGGATGGATGCATCCCAGGTAAGATCAGGTTACCTGTTTCAGAAGCTTGCTTCTGGCGACCGTGTTGCTGAAGCCAACACTCTGCTGGTGGGCATTCACTGCAATTTCAGAATCAAAGAGGTCCACTGAAACAAAGATACCTTGTGTTCACTCCACAGACCTTGGAACAGTTCCTGGAAATGTTCCAGAACAACCTTCTGGACGTTGACGTCAACCCTGCTCCCTATGGCACCCACTCATTCCGGTGTGGAGGCTGCCAGTACCTCCATATTGAGAGACGATGGCTGTTAAGGAGAATTTGCGAGTGGGGAGGATGGAGCCAAGAATTCACAAATCTCACCATCATGAAATACCTCATCTCCCTTAACAACAATTCCCTGGAGCCTCAAGAGGATTTTTTCAATCCAAATCATCGCCCAGCACTCAAATGCTCGCAATGTGGGTGATCTTGCCCTTGCGGCTAAAGCGTCATCCTGATGTTCTTGTGTTGGGTTCAGGCTGGGTCTGGGATATCATGTGATCTGTATGTGATTACTACCAAAACCTGTTTCAAAGACTCATCGGACATGAGTGTTTCACTTCAAGTTGGAGTTGAGTGGGTACTACCAGCACGACGATTACATGAAAATATCATTTCCTTATATTTGTATTCCTGGCGCCCACAAACTGCCAACAAGACTTGGCATACATGTTAACTTATTACCCCACTTAGCATCATCTCACTGGAGGGGAAGAACTCCTCCCTTGCCGTGTACCTCAATGTCCACAGCTCTTGTGGCGACGCCAACATCCGAGTACATATCTGTAAGTGGAAAAACACACGACTGCAGCATGTCGCTGATATCCCCCAGCTGTCACACAGGATGTTACCAAACATCTCGTTTATTGGCTGATTCAAGTTCTGCTCTCTCATACGACTCACCAATGTTGACCCCATCTCTGCTAAGTTCACATCGAGAGATTTGGATGGCATTGTTCATGCTTCGCAAGTCCTTTCCTTTGGCAACTCGGAGACAGTAAGTTCTTCAAAGTCTTGGGGGTGGCCTTAAAATTCTCAAGGGATTCTTCCAGTGTGCTCACTTGTTTTGAGGATGGGGTGTCCATACTCATCCTGATATATGAGCAGGAGTGTCTGTCCTGTGTTGAAGTCGCTTCTCGTCAACATTGATACATCTTGCGGTGTGATGTGGGTTCTTCTGGTGTGCTCGCTCATTTTGAGGATGGGGTGTCCATACTTATCCTGATATACGAGCAGGAGTGTCCGTCCCGTGTTGAAGTTGCTTCTTGTCAACATTGATATGTCTTGTGGTGAGATGTAGGTTGCTCATTCCAGAGGACGAATATTGCTAAGTTATTATTTCAGTTATCAGGATGGCCCAATGATCAAGGTCATTCTCCATTTCTTGGGAACATCAGCCTGCTGTGTCAAGCCCTCAACCTTGGCATTCATTACACTCACTACCTGTGTCCTTCCCTTTCGTAAATCAAAATTGAATGTCAATAATCCCCAATTCACCCTCCCTCGAACTGTGCTCCCCAATGCCCTGGAGATGTCTCACCAGTAGTAGTGGACCCCATCCCTTTGTACAGCCCTGTACATTGGACAACGCTCATGCACTGATGGCTCAACTAGCTGGCTTGAGCCCTGCATCTTTGTTCTTTGGACCCTCAATCCCACAGACCACGAATAACCCATGTTCATGAACGAGCACAATTGCGTCCAATTATGCAGCCACAGCTGCAAATTTTTGCACTCAAACAGGGCGTGCATTGCCCTAAATATGCCATTACCAGACTTGTCGCCCACTCCTCTACCTCATGGTAGCCATGACATCATAGATGACGAGGACAACATGTTCTTCGAACCATGCGAACTTCTTTCCTATTCAGCATCATGGAGGGTACCCCTTCCCTCAGATCAAAGAAGGTGCAGGAGATGCTTCCATCAAAGTACAAGTCTCGTGATTCTGGCATGGTGCTGGGTGATGACGAAGATACATCCAATAGCGAAGGTAATTTCCTCTCTGCTATGCCATGTACTTTGAGTTCATTGAATTCAGATGCCAGGGATTCAAGATTGCAAGCTAGGGATTTGCCTCAATATCTGTCCCATCCGTTCTTGGCACCTTCACTTAACATATTTATTATGGTACCGGTGTCAATACTGCGTGAAGGGAGTGCCTATAGGCTTTTATCACATTTCCTCTACTATAGTTCTAGCAAAGCCTGTAGTATGTACTTAATACAACTTTTTTTACATGCATGAAAAGCATATTGCATCAACTTACTGCCAAATAAGGATTTTGCATATTCCTGATGCAAGAGCGGTCACAGATGACAATAGGGGTCAGTAGCAGTTTTACACGACTTACAGCTTTGTTCAGATCCAACAATGGGTGTCACTAATCTTTGTCAGGTAAGTCAATGAGTAAATATTGATGTTCTCCTTGTTGAGAAGCTTTGCTGTCACCTCAGGCAGTTGCCCCTGTGGCAAAAGAATGCTCGTTGCTTGAATTGACAGTCAACCACTTATTTAACAGCGACAGCACCAGACGTTCGGAGCATCCATTTCGAATAGGCATTGATACCAGGTGTATTCTTTGAGTCCCCCCACTGTAATGCTATTGATACTGAGCTTTCAAATATTTGAAGCCTCTGGATGGCTGAATGCCAGCACTCCTTCCGACACAGGCATGCCCAGTGTGGTGCAAATCCAGAGCTAAGAATGCTCCTTTATAAGTTGGCACGCTTGTGTCGCACACCAGCTGATGTTGTGTTAGTGTTTGATGGCCCAAACTAGTGATGTGCCAGGCCAGGCCTGAGGCCCTGAGGCCCTTAGAAATTCTCGGACTTTGACATTCCGAGTCATCCGGGTCCGTCCAAGTCGTCCAAGTCGTCCAAGTCGGCCGAGTCATCTGAATCACTACCCGCGTGGGCTGCACCAAATACCCTAAGCCCACTCACTGTCAAGGTTAATCATCATGCATTCCACTGCACGGCATAAGTACTGTCGTGATGTCATTTGTTTTTCGTTCAACGAATCTTATCACAGGGCCAAATAATGTTATTCCTTAACCCGCAACCACCATCAACCGTTCACGTTGCCAACACGCCACTGACTCATCCTTAGCTTCTGCTCGCCAAGACCACCAGCAGACCTCACAGTGTGTTATGTTGCCAATGTGGTGAGTACAGTATCAGTCACGACAGTGTGCGCACTTTCTGACCATTGGCATTGCTCATTACTACCAGGGGCGCACACATCCCTAGACTTACTACTTCCTTGCTCCCCAACTACGCTTTACACAGCTTTCCAAAACCCCAGACACCATTAGTGACCTGCGTCTCGTTCTCGTCAAGGAAGGTCTGTTTCTATTTCAGGTATGTATGTTCATTAAGATGTACATTGCTACTGACTCACACCTTGATTCAGAAGATTCTGTCGATCTTGCGATGCAATGTCTGATTTTACTCTTGGCTACCTCGCGGTTGTTTTCAAGATGTCCGACGTACTCCGGGGATGGACAATTCCTCAGGCGATGTTGCCTTGTCTGCAACCCCCTTGGACACCTCTATGCGGATCCTGTCATGATGCCCTAAACTGGCAAAGGGTTGTTTCGACAGTTAACCAAAACCAAGGCCGTTGGTTTACCCGAGTATGTATTTGCCTCGCAAGCCTACTTAAACTCACTTTGAACCTGACCATGCTTGATGTGTAGTGTCCACGAGATGGCTGCACGTATTTCCAATGGGGATCTCCCAGGTCGTCACCTAATAACTCACCCAACAACTCACCTCCTCTTCCGCCATCCCCTGCACTCTCTCCGCAGCCCACAGTTCCAAGCTCCCCCCTCTCCCCTGGCATGCCAGCTCACGTCCTGCCTGCCAGCAAGGTTGGCGGTGTGCAGAAGTGTGCTTACCAGGATTGCAAATTCCCCCGTATTGCAGCCACATGTGAGAATGGCCGCTGTCGCCGACACTGCATGCTTCTGGGAGGTTGCTCGTCCAAGAAGCACCAGCCAACTGCTGCGGAGCGCCAGGGCCAGGGCCCCGTCTCCAATGCTGACGTAATTGATCCTGTCTTGCAGTCAGATGAATCATCAATTCACAGCAACAGTGACGAACTGTCCAACTCCCCTACCGTTGCCAATCCTCTGATGGCATAGTCCACTCGGCCACTGGCTGGTCCAAGTCGCGCCACTAGCACCTCAAAGACGAATTCATCTCAGGCTCCTCTTGAAATAGATGCCTATGCAAATCCAAGGTTACCATCTCAGATGCCTGCTGTCTTTACAGAGCGTTATGCTGAGTTGGAGCAAACATGCCAAGCACAGGAGATGGCTGCCGCTACCCAATGGGCACTTGAACTACGTGTCCAGAACACTGTTCAAGCCTATGGTTGGCATCAGGTATGTGGCTGCACAATCACCAGTACTATTTTGGCTGAAGTCGCACATATGTAGGATGGAGTTCCAGCACTGACATGCGACTTTCAAAACGGCGTTTCGTTGCCCCAGTTTGCTCTGACACCCTACGTTCTCAAGTCACTCCAGCTTCACAGCAGAGATGGTGACGAGGTCTTCATTGAGTACTTTAGTGTTGAGCGATGTCGCTGGGTACAAGTCCCTGAAGGCCACATCCTTACCTTGCCTGGAAAACAGGTGTACCTCCGCCGCGTTGGTGTTACAGTTACACCCGACTTCGATGAAACCATCAGTAGCTCCACCACCCTGTCTATTCCAAATCTTCGCCACAATCTCACGGTCGAACGCAAAGCCATACGCCTGCTCAATGCACAGCCCCGCATCTGCTCAAGGTCTCCCAGTGAAGCTGATCTGCGAGCATCAGATGTCCAGCACAGGCACAAGCACTTAAGACGTTCAGAAAGTCACTCATCTAGTAGCGGCAGTCACCTTCCTCATCGTACACCACCATCTATCAATTCGAACGGTGCCAGTACTAGTCATCCCCCTTGTCGCACACCACCAACATCATCATCTGTCATCAAGTTATTCTCTGACAATGATCTCAATATTGAGGTGACCCCACAGCCCATGCGCATCAGGGAAGAGTTGTCGGCACCAACCAGTGCTATCACAAATGAAGACACCTGTTTGTCAGAGGACTCCCAGTCTTCAGGACACTCACTTGCCCACCCTGTCGATGTTGACACCTTCGATGACGTCAAGAGATGGCCCACAAGTTACCATGCATACGAGATACATGATGGGTTTGGCTCTTATGACCGACATCGTCTTGCTGGTTTGAGTGCGAAACAGGCATTCATGGCGACGTTTGGGAATCAAGTCCATTATCACTCGTCCACGTTCTCTGATCACCGACTACGATGGTACAGTGCACCTGCCTCAGCACGTGCGACTTTCATTGCTGCAGGGGCCACAGACGCAGGAAGGTATTCTTTATTCATGGCACAACATGCAGCTCCAGGTGCTGCATCGAAGGCTATAAAGAAGCGTGCTACGCGGCATCAACAAGCTTTGGCAAAGCCCAGTACTTCTCTGCGACATTCATCATAATGCACATTTTTATTTGTTGAATCCAAGTCATTAGTATTAACACCTGTCGACATTGTAATACATATTATAGTTCTGTTATAGCACCCTTAGACAATGTAACATAATGTAGCTTTGTTGTAACACAAATGAGGAATCCTTGTACCAGATGTGCTTCAAGTTCGTTCCACTACGATGGCCACACGGCCACTCCTCCCTCTCATACAAAAGTTACATGAACAGACCTCAATAGATAGTGTTGTCTCCTTGCAGTCGGTCTTTCGCTTTATATCTCTCGCCAGCAGCCTCAAGGACGATATTCTTCTTGTCCAACTTGGTGATCAATCAGCAGAGGAGCCTCCCAACCATCTCTCCCCCAGCTTAGTCTTTTTTTTGGCTACAAGCTGTCATATAACCAAAGATGATGTGCCTAACTTTTGGATGGCATTTAAAGAGATAATTTGGTACGATACGGTGGCAGATACAAGATCAATGATCAAAGATTTTGGTCGACAACATGGCATTAGTACGTATGATATTAGTACTAATGAATCTAAGAGCCCATGAAGGCTAATTGAAAATATAGCACCCCATACATTGTACCCCCCTCGACAAACGTGCACCACACCAGGCTGCTCAAATACCAAGAAACTCATGCGTGCGACACAGCGTCAAGCCATTCTTTATACGCTCGATCACGGACCTGTCGCCACTTACTCCGTGGACCTCAAATGCGATGGTATTCCCCTTTTTTTTAATACTACTTTGCCTGATGATGATCCAATGTACTACCTAGCATGCAATGTTAATTTCTCCCACTGTTATTCTATAGATTATACTGTCCCCCCATCTGAGCAGCAACAGGTCCATTACCAAGGAATCCCTCGGGTCATTCAGATCAGAGGTCATCATTATGTGGAGACGACTGTGGCACGCATGTGGCGTACACAAAACCTAGTGGCATGGTGAGTAAGATGATTGTTTCCCATTGAACTTACCCTTATTTTGAACCCATGGTATCAGGACGTCAATGTCCAACTGCGCTCGACTGTACAATATTGCCCTGTCAAATGGCGCATCGCCACCAGAAGACTTTCCTTTCAAGTTCGAGCTTTCGGGAGAGCATGTATGGAGTGCTGTTGTGCAGCTCTCCCTCATTGAGGATTTGGAGCTTCGTGATCGACCCCTAGTTGTCAAACACGCTGGTGAACAGAAGGACCACTTTTTACCTGCCATTCAAGAACGTAATCTACGCATACGTCTATATGGGCAAGAGGAACTTCGCCACTATTGCTCACGCTGTGCCATTCTATACACGAACGACCAAGATGCCCTCAAAAAGAAGTTTTCTGTTATCGTTACCGACGGAGTTACAGTTGGACATCCATGTTGTGCTGTTCATAACTGCCATTTCCCACTTGCTACCAACCACGACCGCTTCTGCCCCCAACATTATTTCAACCTGATCAACATTTGCACTATTGTGGGCTGCGAACGTCCGATTGTTCTTGCGTCCAAGACGTGCGACAATCCAACACATCAGGCAGTTGAGATGGCATACACAGAGCATGGACAAGCACGTTTTGAACTCCAAAAGCGTCTTGAGCGCTCATGTGTGTCAAACCTTGCTGACGCCTTTGACAATGCAGGGAGTGTGGAGGATCCAGCCGAAGAAGACTTTGAGGTCGAAAACCACAATACCGGCGATGACGAAGCAGTTGGAGGCCAGGGAGGCCGGACACCCCCCCTTCCATCAGCCCCCCCAAAAAAGAAGCTTCGTGCTCAGTTTGGACGAAAACATACGCACAATGAACAGCTTATTGTAGCTCCATGTGGGATGATACTTGCTCGAGAGACGTTCTATGGAGCCGAAGGAGTCTCATCAGTTGTCGTAAGAGTGTCAACCTGTACGGAATCAGCAATCTAGCTGACACCCTTGAAAATTTCACTAGGAGATGGTAAAATGGGTATTTCACGACGAGGACATCAAGCCCAGCCATATCTTCTATGACAACAATTGTCAGTCGTCAAAACATGTCCGCAATGACCCCTACTTTCAAGGAATCGGGCTCTCCGTCAACGTTTTCCACTTCAAGTGCAAGCACTCAGTTGAGGATGAATGGTGCCAGACCCATTGCAATCCCGCATTGTTTGAAGAACTACTTGATGACGATGGTGGATGGAGGTTCAATTCGTCAGTCGCAGAGCAGACCAATGTCTGGTTTGGTGGATATCATTCCATCTGTCGAGAGATGCTTGCTGAAAGATATGTGTTTTTTTTGGACGAGATGATTTTGCAGTGCAACCGCCTGACAAAAGAAAAACTTGCTGCTGCTGGAACGGAACCCAGGAACTGGCCCATGGTACACTGATTTATGATCATATACTTTGTACATACTTCAAGTTGCTTTGATTGTACATTGTCTAAATACATCAGGTATCTGTAACAAAATCGAGTGATGGCCTAGTAGAGAAACATGACATGATGGTGAAGAATACACTGCTAGACGAAGAGTAGGGAATGTAGATGAGGATGGGAGGGGGGTGAGCGAGCCCAGTCAGATGACAAGGTGGCGGTGGTTGAGATTTTCAGGCACGAGGGGGCCGCTTTGCCTTGACCATGAAAGCAGACCAGGTTCCCTTGTCATGACGACCATAGTTGATACAACGCTCACAAAGCGTGCGATTTCCGTCATAATCCCAAATTCGTCGGTTGTCATAGAAGGTAGAGGAGATGAAGGGAGTGCCAAAGAATTCCCTGAATACAGATGCAACACTCTTGCTGGAGTTCGAGCGTGCTACAATCTTGCACTGCTTGAAGCAGTCGTTGATGTTGCAGGTATAGAAATCAATTGGCCATGTATGGACCTTCTCTACCTCAATGGCATTGTCCTTAGAGCCCCCGTGTGATAAAAGACTACCACTGCTTTCCTTTTTGATGAATGGTTGCACTGAGCTAGATGTGGTCTGAGCTGGAGTTGCCCATGATGGCGAAGGAGAGGGGGACAAGTTGCCTGAATCCGAAGGTGGTGTCCTGGGTAAGCATCTAATCCGTTGATGCCGCTTTGAAGGAATGATGACAGGGGAGGCCGATGACTCGGACTCGGACGGTGTCAGAGAGTCCTGGGAACTTGAAGTGGAGTCAGGATCCCATTCCCTGCCCTTGCCCTTCAGGGTGCGCTGGCTGATTACACCCTCAGTGCTAGAGTTAGAATCTGTGAGAGAGATGATGGATTCGGACCGAATACGCTTTGCAGCAGGTCTGGGACGAGAGGCACCCGCTTTGGTTTCTTGAATAGATGGGACATGTGGTTGCGAAGGTTGTGGGGAACTGACATACAGAAACTCATGATTAGAGTTGTAGGGGTTGGTGTCTAGCGGTGGCGAGAGGAGTTCAGATGGGGGGCGAGACGGTGCACGGATGTATTTGTGTTCCTCCTTTCGACTGTTAGCAATGTTAGGACTTTGCGGGTGCGCTATTTTTCTGAGATGGTGGTCAAGATGCAGGCAACGCTCAACAGGAGTGGCTTTGACAAGAAGCACTTGGCCATCACAGTCTTCGAGTCTGATTGAGTGTCCGATGTCAAATCTGATCCACTCCTGAAGCAGGGTATTGTAGCGCTGGACATTACAGTCTGGAAGGCCAAGTTTGAGAAGTACAGTTTGGCTGAAGCGGAAATTGGGAAGCTTAAAGCCTTCCTGGAACTCGTACAGGACCGGGCAAGTATCATCCTGATGTATATTAATAAGGTGCTGCATAAAGATATCACAAATAAACATATGGCTGTCCACGCATATACAATAACACTATTTCTTGCACGTTCGGCAGCCTCGAGGTATGACAGGTCTGCGTGGTGTCTTGCCTCCCCGATTTCCTCCTCTTGAGTATGCTGGATGGTGAAAAGTACTGGTAATTGTGTGGCGCCTGTGTCACGCTCTTTCCCTTTCCCCTTGTCTAATGTCAGAGGGAGTTGGATAGCGAGCGCATCCTCCAGAGCTTCACAACCAGGATCATGGGGTTGTAATGTACGGGAGGGTCCCGCCTCGAGGCCAGGCGAGGAGTTAGAAGGCTCTGCTGGAGGTTCAGGACCTGGTGAAGGTTCTCACAACTCGAGGGACAAGTTACAGGAGGGTCCCGCCTCGAGGCCAGGCGAGGAATCGGAAGGCTCTGCTGGAGGTGCGGAACCTGGTGAAGGTTCTCGCAACTCGAGGGACAAGTTTAGCTCTGCAGCAGGCTCGTGTTCCTTCACAGAACAACCACCCAAGAGGGCGCAATGCCTGCGACAAGCAGAGCGTTCGCAGTGCAAGTTAGGGCACTTCTTGCACATCAGGACAATGCAGAGAAAGGCTGTGACGATCGCTGTTGAACTTGCGCTTATAGCAGCATGTACAGCATTCAT
>MU121423.1:0-11469 GCA_014904835.1 Paxillus ammoniavirescens
TATGGAAAGCCCTGACCAAGAGCTTTCTAATGATATCTAGGTTTATGAGTCTATGCTTCATGGTTCTCTAGATACTAACCAAACAACGAAAGTCCGCACAACATTGCAACACTTTTGTTGCCCACTGTACAACACCACCGCCGATGGAATTCCCTGCAGCTTGCTCAAGGCACTGCAAATGGCATAATCCATGTTCACTTGTTGTTCACCCTTTTGGAAGTCCACCACAGTGTCAGGAATGAAGCAGCTGTGCCTTGCACAAGCGATAGCACCAATGCCGGTGGCCACTAAATGCTTTTGAGTCGCATGAACTTGGTTCATGGCCTTGTGTTCATGGCAAGTAGATTTCTGGGCAAGGACATAAATCACTGGGCAATAAAGTGCCTTTGCACTTACTGGCTGCTGATCATCAGTGATTTGGAGATGAGCTCTGTACCTGGGCAAAGCCATGAAGTAGCCAGCGCCTTGGGTGAGGTGGAAGTCGGTGTCGACTTTCATTTGCATCTGTTCGACGGAGAAATTTCCATCCATCATGAATGACCTGTTGTATTTCCAAGCCCCTTGCAGATCAGCTGCCCAGTCTTCAGCAAGATTGATTCCAGGCTGAGGACATGCAGGGCAAAAGTAAGCAAGGTCTCCATCCTTTGGCTTTGTCTTGCCATTATTGAAAAAGCCGAAATTCAATATATTCTGGAGATATCGCCATTGCCGGCTGACCTGCAATAATTCTGGGTATCAATCCTACAGTTTCCAGGAGTTCCACTCCAATGCCATGGGCTATAGTCAGAGCACTCACTGGAGATGCATTTGGAAGCAGTGGATTGGTGATCTGCCTTAAATATTTATTGAAGCTCATTGTGGTCACCTTGCATTCAAGATTCATCAATCTGAAGGCGTCCAGGGCTTGAAAAGTGAATGTGGTCCTTGGTGATGTAGGGAACTGACATTCCCTACACCTGCAAGTGTCCTTCGTCTGCGTATTCAACATTGTACCAACTTCTTTTAATGTCACAATCCATTCCCTCGACTCTCTATCCACGATTCGTACAATCTGATGCCCAACCTGCTTTCACCCACTCTCACCCGTGCCCTGTTAGCCACGGAACCTGCTTTCATTTACAGGTTCAGTGCTCTTCAACCATCTGGGTCCGTCCTTGTCTATTCCAATGCATTGGTAAGTCTTGGCTGCGATCCCCATTTGTCCATGTATGTAGCTTCTTCACCCATCAATGACTTTATGCTGTTACCCAACCCGCTTGGGTCTTTATCCTTTATGTTTTGACCTTGTTTGACACTGTCACGGGTATACCTGGACTATTAAAGTCTGTACTTAGTCATTTTGAATCTTATCTTCTGTTACCACACACTTAAGGTCCAAGCATAAGTAAGAACAACAACGATGAACCCACTGCAGCACAACCCGCCCTCTATTCTATTACCCGCTATCCACTCGCTCACTACAGGACAAACCCAGGTTACTTCTATCTTTCAACCCGCCATTCTTCAGACCAACGGACTCACCCTTCCAGGGTTCTGCTCACCAGTGAATCCCTTTAGGGTCGAACTTATTGTGCCCTTCTTCTCATTCTTTCCTTTGTCCTGACCACTTAACACCCGGGAAGGACTTAGTTTCATTCAACTGGAGCCCACCTCAGCAAGGGATTCCATCAAGCCGACAGGAAGGACCCTTAGGTCTAACCCCCATCAGCTAGAGTTTGAAAATTTACTCTCCCAGCTTTGCAACCTCAGTATCTCTGAGAACTCACAATTCATCGCCATCAATCCTGATATCACTTATCTGCTTAACTCTCAGCCTGCATCACCTTTGGCTGAAGGTATTTTTAGAACACCTTCAGAATCTGCCTCTGGGCTTTTGGACCCATGTTCTCCCGCTGTTCCTGGTGCCTTTGCACATTCCACTCCACAACGTCCCCTTGATAGAACTACTGCCCCCTCTCCTTTTGCTTGACCTCTAACTCCCCTCCCATCTTCCACACCTTCTTCTCCATTGCCTTCTTTGACTTCGCTCATCCGCCCACTTGATCCCCCTGCATTCCCCAATCTTTAACTGGGTTCAGCACAGCCACAACCCCACATTGCCTTTCCCCATATACTGTCATCAAATGCTAATCCCTCACAGATATGTAACATGGCCAGCAATACAGTACCCATGCCATTGCACGGATCAAGGGATGCACCTAAATTTGATGGCAAGTCCCCATCACATCTGCCCTGGTTCTTTGAGGATGTAGAGATCCTTGGAGAGGCCACCCAGATTGACAAGAAAGCCCAGATCAAAGCAGCTATCAGATATGCTGACCTCAATGAAGCAAAAGTATGGCAGACACTCACAGCTGCGTCCAGGGCAGACTGGGATGTCTTTGTCGTTGCAGTCAAGGATCCATACCCCAGATGCGAAGGAGTTGACCGTTACTGTCGTGTTGACTTTCAATATCTAGTACAGGACTACTGTGCCAAGCCTATGCGCAGCCAGGACGAGCTTGGGGAGTACTGCAGTAGATTCTTGAAGATATCTGCACCCCTCATTTCCAACAAGAAGCTGGCGGAAACAGAGCAGGATGTGTTCTTCTTGAACAGATTCCCAAAGCCAATAGCTGATCGGGTATGACACCGTCTTTCTATCATCCTAGCTGACTTGCACCCTGATGAGGCATACCCAATGGAGGATGTCATGGAGGCTGCAAAGTTTCTTTTGACAGGTGCTGCTCTCCGTGAGCTTATGGCTAGTCTGGACAAGGGACGTGATTGTTTGCGCCAGCTTAGCTCATCTGGTCCGCCTTGCCAGCCTTCAGGGTCAGTGGTGAAGCAGGAGTATTCCTTGCAGACCCAATGGGCTGCGCCTAGGCATCCTGGCTGCGCCTTCTGCCACGCAATGACACACTATATTAGTGAGTGCAAGCATGTGTTGGCATACCTGAAGGCTGGTAAGATCATTTGCAACGTGATGGGTCATCTCTGCATGCCAGATGGCAGACCCATTGCATGGATCCCCGGATGTGACTGTATGAAGGAGTCTATTGACCACTTGATGGTGTCGCAAGGATCTGTGGCTAATGCCTTTACCAGGAATCCCCCTCCTCACATGACAGCGGGTATCTTGACCATAGCATGCCCTGAAGGGGAAGTTGAGCTCGAGATAGAACCATCCTCTATGCGTATCAATCTTGTTCTGCTTCGACAGTGACAAGAATGTATATGATTGTAAAATACATGAAAGGAATGCTACAGGTTTGACGGTATGGGCGAAAAACTGGAGGTTTTCCTGGTCCGGGACTGTGCCCGATCTGTCAGGTGAAAGCGAGCTGTGACCTGGGGAGTAGGAGTGAGCAATGCAGACAAGTGAAGCTTGGAGAGACCCTGATAGTAGGAGTTGCGACTCACAGTACAACTATCTGACTGGTGGGAGGATATATTGATGTAAGTTGTCCAGGGCATCCGGGTGCTGTTGCAGGAAGGGTGCCAAGATGATGGCATGGTGACGAAGGTATAGGGTGAACGACTCGCTCGACCACCTCCCTAGGATCTTCACTACATCGAAGGGAGTGCCTTTGAGGAGGTAGTGGAGGGTTCTGCCGATCCGTAGGCTGTGACCTTTCAGGTCTGGCATGTCTGGGTTATTCTTGACGATGGCGTTGATCCGTTTGATGACTTCCTTCTTTGATAGTGGCTGAGAGCCCACGGTTGGGTGTTTCCATGAGAAAAGGTGGGCTGAGATTCAATCAGGGTTGATGGCAAAATGATGGTCTAAAGCGCTTTTGGGATCTAGGTGTGAGATTTGGCTGTGTGGAGCGCAGTAAACTTCCTCACCTCCTTTGGATGTCTTCGTGGATGGGAGTGCGAAACGAAGCACAGGTAGCCCTTCGTGATTTTGCGTGGACGAAACATTTGCACGAGTGATATGTTTGGCGGGGTCGAACTTTGAGATCGCTGGGACTGTGAATTCACCTAGGCGTGCTATGCAAAAGAATGAACAGATGAGACATGCAAAGATCGCCGTATCTCACGGGTCGTTTAGGTCCATCGCTGCGTGGAACTTCACTAAAATGTCTACTGTGAAAGGGGCACGTTTGGTACGCTTGGAAGTGGGGGGTGCAAGTCTTGACGCACCTTCGAGGAGGGCCTTGTACTCATTGTCTTTGACCCCCCACTCCAGACCATGAAGTAAATGCCATGCTTTGAGGGCTGCTGCATAGTTTGAGATGGTGGAGCCCAAATACGCTCCTGCACAGCTTGACAAGAATGTGGCGAAAGTGTTGGTGGAAAGTGGGGCTCTAAGGTCGTCCGGGATGTTATTGATGTCACAGTAAATATGAAAGATGAGGAGGCCGGTACCATACAGCTCTTTGGTGGACTCTGACCAGGAAGCACCAATGACACTTAGGATGCATTCAATTTCCAGGTCTGACAGTGTTTTTCCTGGTGCAGATAGGGAGGATCTCGGTGGAGTGGTCGCTGGCTGCCATAGGATTAGGTGTTGTCGGGCGAGGCAGTGCGGGCGTATCAATGATGGTAAGGGCTGGAGACCAGGTTTGTACGGCTTTGGTTTGGGGTTCGCGACGGCCGTTGAACCGATGGGGGAGTTGAATCTTGGTTTGGAAGTAGCATTAGAGGAGTGGAGCGGCGTAGTGGATGAATTTGTCACATTCTTGCTGGTCTGCAGCAGTGCACTCAGCGAGATCCTGTTCTCGTTTAATGCGGTCAATGCATTTGGCAGCGGGAGCGGAGTAGAGTCCATTCTTGAGAGCAAGGGCTTCAGAGGGTGTGATGGGGTCGGAGAAGTCAACGACAAATTCGTTGATATGTTGGGGGATGGGAATGTGAGGGAGGAGAAGGTCGGGTGGCCCGTAAAGCCCTCGGGAAGGGTTGTCCGCTGGGTTAGCAGCGCTGGATGTGAAGATGGGAAGAACGCTGCTGACGCGGGATGCATTGGAGGCCAGGAATGAATGGATGTGCCTGAAGACGTTGTTGATGCATCTCTTGCGGTGTCTCCCCGTCAGCCAGCTCTCAATGACGCTGGTGTTGTCTCCATATACGATGACATGCTGGGGTTGGTCCATGAGGATAGAGAGGGTGTTGATGAGGAATTCGAAGCCAATGGCCTCTGCCCAGGCAATGTCATGTTGGTTCAATTGGCCTTGCCAGCCTGGGATGAGTCTCCAGGCCCGCCACCAGCCTCCGATGACAATAGTGATGCCAATAGTAGAGCTAGCATTGGAGAATGCTTGGGGATTGAAATGGGATGAGGGAAAGGTTAGAGGGCGGCATGCTTCATTCAATGACAGGATCTGTTTCCACCAGCTTAGTTTATGCGCTACAGCTTTGTCTGGGTGGTGGGGTAGGAAAGGCTTTCGTGCACAGACTGTTAACATGCGCTCCAGGCCCGTTAGGTAAGCTCTTCCTTCTGGAATTAGTGAGGCTGTGTGCAGCAGTTTGCCGTACAGTTTGCTGACGTCCTCAAGGCAATGCTTCTGCTGTTGGTTCCATTCGCTGATTGCACGTAAGTACTTATCTCGCTTTTCCGAGGTTAGCTCGACTAATTTTTTGTCCAAATGCCACCTGAAACCTATATAGGTTGTTGAGGGGCCGAATGGTTGGTCTTTCGAGGTTTCCCAAGGGATGCCTAGCTCAGCTGAAATGGTGTCTATGTCAGCGAAACAGTACATGAACTGTGCGTCGTGCTTCAATCTCGGGGATGTATGGGATAGGTTGGCAATGGGGTGGGTGCAGTTCTCATTGAGTTCCTGTAGGGATCTGTCTTCATTAGTCGTGCCCGTGAACCATAAATGGCTACCCGTTTGTTGCAGGCCACACTTCCACACTTGGCCATGTGTTTCTGCCCTCATTTGGTTATATTCAAATAAGTATGCGGATGGGATTCAGAAGAATATGTGGTCGTTGACCCATTTGTCTACTGGCCCTATGCCACGGTATCTGAAGATCTCAGCAGCTGCGTCTGCGAGGTGGCCGTAGCAACCTGCCGATGGCGTGGCTCCAAAAGCTACACATGTGTTGATGCAGCCATGCATGTTGGATGTGCGGATGACGGCTGCAGGCCACTGTGAAGGGTGTAATGGGATGGTTCTGTACGCTTCTGCTACATCTCGCGTTGCTGCCTTGGATCCCGGTGGGAGATTGGATGCAAGGTGGAAGATGATGGGGAATTTCCCCCATGTAGCTGGGAAATTAGTGGCAGTTCTGTGTGAATTAATAGAAGGGTGGGGAGTTGTTGGTGACGGCGAGATAGGGAAAGAAAAATTTTGTACTAATCTAAACTTGCCCGGTCGTCCCGGTTTGGGTACGATGGAGAGGGGAGACGATTGAAATAGTCCAATGGCTGATTGAATGACATCGAGGTGATGGGGGCCTAAGTATCTACCTTTATTTAATTCTTTCTGCATGATCTCGCGAAATTCCACATGATATGTGATTAAGGAGGGGGAGTTTGGGGGGGATTGGATGCATGTGATATTAGGAAAGTCTACATTAAAACCGAAACGGAGTCCATTAGGTATGTCTCCAAAGCGTTCAAGGAGACCGGCTTGGCGAAGGGCCCTCTCCCAGGTGTCTGGTTTATAGGGAGTTTGGGCTTGGCCTCTTCTGCGCTCGAGGGCACCCATGAGCGCCATGGAGGGCTGAGCTGCAGCCAGAGCATATGTGGGCTAATGCATGTTTCTCTGGACAGCCTTCGATGTGTTGCCAGTTGGTACAGATCTGTTGGCTGGTGCTCTTGGCATAGAGCTTTCAGTCGATTCTCTTGGCATAAGTGTCATGCTTGCCATCCCAAGTCTTCTCTGCTGGGCAGTAGACGACTGGCATGGAGTATGCGTCACATCTGAGGCAGACGGCGCAGGTGGGGAATGTGGATGGTGCATCAGCGGGGCGAAAGGATTTCGAGCACTTGTGGTAGCGGTCTATTGTTTCAGGGGAGGAAGGGCTCGGGTGTTTGGGAAGACTACCTTGTCGCTTGTGCGAGGCTGCACCAGAGGGAGCTGCTTGGGGGTAGGCATGCTGTGCGCCGGAGGAGGTTGGGGGTTTGATCAGTGCTAGCACAGAACGAAACTGTTCTTTCGCCTGTGGATAGGTGTGAAGCAGCGACTGTGCATCAGGATAGATGAAACATCACGTGTGAGTGAGGTTCCGGGTGGGGGGCGGTCCAGGGAGAGCGTGAAGCCCGCAGTTTGGCATGGAGCCCAAGGGTTGGCGTGTAGCCTGAAGTAGAATACCGTGTTCTGGATCCGGGACCGATGATGGTAGACCAGATAATGGCCGTTCTGGGGCATTTGTTTTGTTAAAAGGGTTTGGCGTGAAGCCGGGGCGTTGTGGTGATTGAATGGAGAAGGGGGGGGTTGGGTGGTTGGGTGGTAACGTGAGAGGGTGTTGGTGCTGGGAGGTAAAATGTTTGGATCTCACCTGTATGGCTTCGTCTCTCAGCGCTTTATTTGCCTTGTGTAGGAGGTTGTCATGCAGCTCCTTGACTATTCCTTTGTCGATGGGCACTAGGTCAAAAGATTGCGGTGTGCCTAGGAGGGCATGCCAACGGCGTGTGGCAGTGTCTTGGTAGACGATGAGTGCGCGCTTGCCGAATTTGTCTGGGTCATGGCGGTATTCATGAGCGCTAAGGGCCATCCACATCTGAAGGTGTGATTGGACTTGTTCTTCGTCCCAATCATTCTCGCGCATTGCTTGAAGCAGGCGGGGAGCTGCTTCGTTGAATTCCGCCCAGGTGAGGTCTTTGTCTGGGATAATTGAATCTTTGACTTTTGCCGCTGTAATTGGGATGAAGGAATGGTGACCGTTCTCGTCACGTGTCAGAGTGAAAGCATCATCATCACCCGAACGGGAGGATGTTTCGGCTTCAGCTAGACCCTTGTTAGTGAAGTAGTAAAGCTCTACGTAGTCACCCTTCTTGAGTTTGCAGATGGCGAGGGGAGAGGGAAGTTTCGCAATGGTACTCACAATCGGAACTTTGTTGTATGGAAGAAACTTGTTCCGATTCTTCTTGCACTCTTCTTGCTTGGCCAGTTCCTGTTCTTCTTCCACGGCGCGTTGGCGGTCTTCCTCTTGCCTGAGGTGTTGTTCCTGCTCGAGTCTGGCGGCTTCTGCTAGCTCTTGTTGCTGAATGTCCCATTCTTCTCTGTCGAGGATGTTCTGCACTTCCCATATGGCGGCGAGACGCTGGGCCGCTTGTTCATGGGTGATGAGAAAATCGTTGACAAGGGGTTGCCTTGCAGCTCTGAATCATTCTAGAGTATAGTTGGGTGCTTCGAGATTATGTAGGTTGACTACACCGGGAGGCATGCTGGAATGAAGTAATGAATGTGGTGTATGCAAAAAGAACGACTAGATTGATGAGGAGAGCTACAATGCAGCGAGACGAGCGGTAGACAGCGAAGTGGTCGCAAGCAAGAAGGGTGCGCACTTCATTTCTCATGCATAGACTAAATCCTATGCATGGCTCGTGCCTCGCCTTGCTTAGGCTACCAACTTTTTTCAGTGTGGTGGACAACTCAGAACACTCTCATCACCCATATTCCACTGATCCTGAATTTCAGCCTTACTTTGCTAAAGCCTGGGCAAGCTATCAAGCTGACAGGAATGAGACAGAGAAGCTCCATGCAAAGCGGGTCCGCTTTGACAGTGTCGAGATTTCTCTTCGTCCATCTGGGCAGGGGAAGTCTTGTGTGGCTACTGTGGAGGACGAGATAGTCTCGCCAGAGTTACAGGAAGCACAGAAGAAAACCCCTGAGGTTCCGCAGTTACCTAGTAACCCGCCCTCAGCAGCAACCTCACCTGCTAGAGCCATTCCTACTGCATCATCTTCATCATCTGCATCGTCGAGACCCACTGCTGCTAACACCTTGCCCCCAAATCAGTATAGATATTCCTTCGCCCTCAAAGACGAGACCACTCCAAAGCGGATGCTCGAGTGGGTTCTAGAAGCAAGCATACCCATGCCTGTGAAAGACCTGTTCGCAGTATCACCTGACTTTAGGAAGCAGTTCCACAACATGACCACGACCAAGCGGGTCACTGCACCCCTAGTTGCGCATGCCACTATGCCAATAGTGCATGCTCACAAGCTGTCTGGTCGCAACCCGGGTAGCGTTGGCCAGGAATATGGTGATTGAGTCCTCAAGAGTGACGACGGTCTCATCATTGCCCACCATAGTCTACCCTTGCGCTGCCTTGAAGCCAAGGTCAATGGGACGGACAAGACTATTAATTGCGTCTTGGACTCCAGATCCAAGATCATCGCCATGCCTCGATGGGTCTGGGAGTTGGTTGGCTTACCTATCCACTCAGACCATCTGATGAACATGACCAGCGTCAACACACAGACGGATACGACCTTAGGGGTCCTGGACAACTTGTGGCTCAACTTTGGGGTGGACAATGTATGCATCCAAGTCCAGATCCTACCCCGGGCCAACTTCAACATGCTCCTCAGTAGGCCCTTCCACTGCCTAATGCGCACAACCACAGATGATTTCCCTGACAGGTCACAGAACATGACCCTTTGTGACCCGAACTCTGGTAAGGAATACAAACTTCCCACTCGCCCATGGACAGAAGGGTGCCTGCGTTGCAAACGTGGAATCCACTGTTCCAACCACCAAAGTATTGTGGAAATGGGTTTTTGAGAATCGATGATCCGCCTAACGGCTGGGGAGATCCTAGTATTCGTCTAGACTCTGCTATATTCAACTTGTGCTATCCGTTTCTAGCACCCCATGTGTCTTCGTTTTTGTTTTGCTCATTCTCTTGTACCCATACATTGGGCTTTCCTGCTGCTTCTCCCGGCTGTGGAACCCAGTCTGTGACTTATGATTATCTCTCCTCTACTCAATCTGTCCCTACTCCCACTGCCATTTCCATTCTAGACTCTCTTTATCCTTTTGACCCCTCACGTCATGCTCTGGTCTACCAGCCAGAGGGTTCCCTTGACTCCACTCATCACAGGTTGGCATACAAGCCCGTGGGCAAGAAGGTCGTTGCAGTCCCTGCTGCTCTAGCAGAGGGGTTCAGGATTGTCTGTCGCTTGCCCAACGATCCCTTAGTGGATCTAAAGCCCCTTCCTACTAATCCACCCAATTTCATTCCAGGAGTGCGCTTCACTGCAGAATGCGCTGAAGCCTTGGACCTCGACCCAGCCAAATGGCTATGGCCAGAGGAGGTCAAGCTCATCCATTGGCTTGTCTGTGACCATGAGATGGCTTTTGCCTGGGACGCCTCAGAATGTGGATCCTTCAACGAGCGCTTCTTCCCTCCAGTGAAGTTTGCAACCATGCCCCATACACCATGGGTGCAGTGCAACATCCCTATCCTGCCCACCATTCACAAACAGATCATCATGATCATCAAGGAGAAGATTGCAGCGGGTGTATATGAGCCCTCTAGTGCAGCATACTGCTCGCGATGGTTCTTTGTAGTCAAGAATGATGGAAAGTCCCTTCACATCGTCCACGACCTGCAACCCCTGAATGGGGTGTCAATCTGTGACACATCCATCCCTCCCTTGGTAGAACACCTTGCGAAGTCCTTTGCTGGTTACACAGTATATGGCATGCTTGACCTCTTTGTGGATTATGACCACCAGGTCCTTCACGTTGACTCTCACGACCTGACGACCTTTGGGACATCCCTGGGTCCACATCGCCTCACCTCACTTCCCATGGGGTATACCAATGCGGTGCAGATATTCCAAGCTGACATGGCCTTTATCCTGCAGGATGAAATACCCCACCATACCATGCCTTTCGTGGATGATGTTCCTGTCAAATCAGAGTGGACGCAATACCAGGCAGCAGATGGGACTTACGAGACCATCCCTGGGAACCCAGGGATCCGTCGTTTCATTTGGAGTCACGCTGGGACCATGAACCGCATCCTGCAATGTTTGCATAATGTGGGCGCTACTGTATCCACCAAGAAGTTCATCCTTGCATCGCCTGATGCAATCATCATCAGGCACAAGTGTACCCTGAAGGGTCAGGTTCCACTGACATACATAGAACTATGTTCATGTATGGTCATGATACACTAGCACCACCCTATACGCTTGTATACCAGAGAACGGTATCACTGCAAGCAGACACACTAGGAGTGTAGAATGTATTTTCTTTATATCTTCTTAGCATGCAAAGTGCTACTTGTATAATTTATACCACATGTTAGTACTTCCCATACACTTATATCCCAGAGCAAAGTTTTTCTTAAAGCGGAAACGCCAAGAGCGTAGGATGTATTTACCTTATAACTTCTTACTATGTGACTCTCCAGCCCTATAACCTATACCACTGGAAAGAGCTCGTAATTACGCACATAAACATATTTTTTCTTGGTTATTTAGCACCTCCCATTGAATTGATACACACCAATATCACTTATCTAGCAATTTAATATTTTAGTATTCCGTATATAGCATTGATGCTTACTTAAACATGATGT